>CABEEJ010006042.1:0-12784 GCA_901482245.1 Timema douglasi | reverse complement strand
TCTCTGTATTGAGACAATTATATCCAGTCCCCCTCATTACACCATTTCTCTGTATTGAGCTAATTATATCCAGTCCCCCTCATTACACCTTATCTCTGTATTGAGATAATTATATCCAGTCCCCCTCATTACACCATGTCTCTGTATTGAGCTAATTATATCCAGTCCCCCTAATTACACTTTATCTCTGTATTGAGATAATTATATCCAGTCCGCCTCATTACACCCTATTCCTGTGTTGCGTTAGTTTTATATAGTCCATCCCATCACACCCTATCGTTTGAAACGCCAATCCGTGCTCATATTATTTTAATTTCTATTAAAATTAAATAGCTAAACAATATTACCTAAATACTCTCCTAGCAACCCAAAATAATAAACTAATAACCAAATCGTTATACAAAAGTAAATACAAGTGCATGCTCCAATGGTTTATTTATGTAAACTTAAAGTCTACTACTTTGAACGAGGTATTAGTATTTACAATAGTTGTGTGTTTCTAGGTTAAAATATTCACCCAGTTTATAGGTAGTCCATTTAGCGTTAATACAATTTCTTGATTTATAAATATAATCTATACATAAAATAAAGCTCTAAATATGTCTGTACATACATTCGATTGTTTGTTTGTTTGCTTCCGGTATACTCAAAAAGTACTCGCTGGATCGAGACAATATTAATAATTGTTATTCTGTTGTACTCCTTATTTTTCAGCTCAGTGAGAAAAGCAGTGTCAAAAAAATCGACTGTTCGTGAGGTTACAGAATTTTTTTAACAATAATGTATTCAAATATTACATTTTGATGTACGAGTATAAATTTTCTTCATTAGTCTCCTTGACAACACGGGGTTTGGAATTATCAACAAACCTATTTATTACAAATCTCTTTGGAAACGAGTGTTTTGAGAGGTATGTTTTCAGTCATTTTAAGCATTCACTTTAGAGGGTAGCTTTTCTTCGACAAATAAAAAATATAAATAAGGAAAATTTCAGCTATCGTTTGATCTTATATTTACATAAATAATGCTAGGTCAAAGACAAGGAAATAACAGATAAACATTTTTACGGGATATTTGCTGCGCCCTTTGTGTCAGATAGAAACATTGATATCTATAATATAACGGTATGGACATACACATACCCATTGCCAAGGAACAAAGCATGACGCTCAATTTTATCGTCAGCTACACTGTGGGGGGACAGATTTAACGGTTTATTTCAATGTTATTATGCGAAAATATGTCTCTGATGAATAAAGTGTTATTGTTTGAAAATAGAGGAGTGTTATACCACACTTTCCTGAAAAAGATTTACATTTAAGGATATACAATTCAGTTTTACAGGTAATACTGTAAAAATACGAATACAATATTAACATATTTAAATAATTATGTAGCTATCATAAATGTTGTTTACAGTTTGCCAAGACTACATTTATATTTAAAGTTGGTTACTAGCTTGTATATTGGTTTCAGAAACCATAAGTTATTATATTTAAAGTTAGATAGATATAATGAATAAGTTATCTTAAAACTTTATTAAGTTACATTTGTTTGAATTACAAAATTTGTGTAGTTTCCATACATTCAAACTATCACTTAGATTATATAGTTGTAGAAAGTATTATTATAATACATTTTTTTTAAAGTTGGATTATATCTTGTATATTGCTTTCAGAAATTATATTGTGTTGAAAGTTCGATAACTATAATGAAACAAGTTAGCTAAAAACTGTATTACATTTGTTTGAATGACACACTATTGTATCTCACATGGTATAATTATCTCACACTTATTAGCTAACATAACATGTGCTACACACATATTGCACAAACACCGCCCCTTTACACGACCCTCGCTCGTACACCTTTCATCCACGTCCGCACGTCACCATTCCACGCACTAACTGTCTTATATCTCCTTCGCAACAACCAGTCTCGCCAACCTCACGCAATAAGTTTCGGCTAGTTTCTAACACTCGGCCATCCTGTCCTCGATGAAGTTTGTTCACACATGTCATGTATAAATATACTCTCAAATAACCCTTAACCTATCTTATTACTAGATAACGATATACACAATATACAGACAATGGCAAACAATGCCATACTAATCACATCGCTCCGGTGACAAAATCCTCTAGTTACTTAGGACGACACCGTTCTCGAATAGAGCCCCCTACAGTCGAAATCTGACCCAAAAAACCCGCCTTATTTACGGTTTAGACAAAACAATAAAATTCAAATATATATCTTGTCACCAACATTGTAATATTTTAGTATATTTTTAACAATTGTTTGGGATTTTGTCCATTCGCCAGACAACAAATCTGGATAGACTAAGAAAACGATAATAACTAAGGAAACATGAAGTATTAGTGGATCATAGTTGAGTCAGCAAGGAAAGAAGAATCAGAGAATGCAGATAGGATAAGTAAAAAGGGTTGTGTGTGTGTGTGGGGGGTGTTGAGGTATTTACCCCCAACTTGTTATATTTTGCGAAAATATTAATAGTGGCATTTTTAACAGCTTGTCTGGAGAAAAGTGTGTGTTATAAATACTGTGACGTGTGAATGCTCTTAGTTTTTAGAGTTTTGTGTGTAGTGTAGGTTTGTGTTAGTTAAGTTAGTTAACGTAAAGGTTAAACTGGTTTACTGATACTGATCCTAGATACTAGCTTTGTCTTAAGTCAACACTATGAATTCCGGTAAGAAAAAAGTAATTTAGTTTTTAATAAAAAAGCTCGCTATAAAATACGCGCGTAATTGTTTGTGGTAAGATTTGATCATATGCTACTGCATTATTAGTTTTGATTTTTAGTTATTGGAAATATATATCAAATGCAAATGCTGCAGATCACATGATTTGATACTGGATACCTATGTGAGAATTGTTTTAAGTCTCTTTTGTAAGAGTCAAAAAAATGTATTTCTACGTGAAACTGACTGTAGGCAGGGTTGTCGGAAAAGCTGGACTACTAATCAGCGCACAAACTGTATTCCCCCTCCTCCCCCTCCCCCCTTCCTTCCTGCCATCGGTCACCCTTTTCAATAACTCTATGTTTCAGAGATATAGAAGTCAAAGTTTTCCATACATTTGGTTATTTTGGAAATTTTATTATTTGAATAGTATACAGTTTTTGACTATGTGGGCAGAGGTGATTCGACCTTTTATCCATGCACAAATTATTAAATCTCGATCTTGATTAGAGAAAGAATAAATCATCTTTAAAATTGTGCAGGTTGGGTCAATGGTTGCAGAACCTTATTTATGTAAATGAGGTGAAGACTGGAGTTTTACCTTGTTCAGCCAGAAAATGGGTTTGATGGACTTGTCCTCCTTCTCCAAGCCTAAGGAATTCCAGAGGCCCTTGTCCCGGAAAACGTTTGTCAATCGGATGCCGCTATAGGAGGAGAGTTCTCGGTCTAGAACAATTTTGGATAAATATATTTCTCTAGAATCTATTTGGAGTGGTATTACCTTAAATAATTTTAAATGAATATTCACCTAGAATATATTTAGAACGGTCTTCGTCTGATATATGTTTTTAATTCGATATATTTATAAATTATTTGAAGTTTTTTTAAACCTACCATATTCTAAAATATAAGAAGAGAGTTAACTAAATATAGAAGCGTGGGACGGGGTAATTTATTCCAAGGGGGAAAACTATTTTTACAGGGCAGAGCCCACCCACCCCTTTGACTACAAACATCCAAGAAACACTTAGCTTTATCTCAACAATTTTCCGGGCACATTATTAAAAAAAACTATCAAAGGTATCTAGTGCTAGATCTTAATTAGTGGCAAGGATATTCTCTCCCATGGTGCTCCTAATATTTATAATAAACACTGTTATAGCTAGCTACTCTCTATGCTGCTATGGTCATGTAATACGTCCCCTCTCGCGTAACGAACACCCAGTCACTCGGCATTATACATTCTCATTCCCATATAGTATCCAAAATGTTAACTGGTAAACAACTATAGTTTTACTAAAACATTTAATCATTAAAAATGTTTACTTAACAAATTTACTGTTAAAAGATCAGCCAAAGATATTATTCAAATAAGGAACAATTGTCATCACCATAAATTGTATTGGTTTAAAACAACATATGGGCATATCTAAAACCTTAGTTTCTTTTAATCATAAAGACAGAAAATAATACCAAACTTTAATTATTATTTTTATTTATTATATTTTATTCATAAATTCATAAATAAATTTGTTGAGGCCCTGTAGTGTTAACCTTTGTCTTCTTCCTTAAATATTGACCTGCCCAATGAACCCATTTGTAAGGTGTAGGCAACGACTCCTTCAATGTAGGCCTAGATAGTTGTTTTATTATTTGTGATTAGTTACCTTAAAACTAAGGGAAAAGGATTATATAAATATATCTTTAAAACTAAAGCGTATATTCTTGTCAGACCCAACAACGACCTATTTTAACTACATCCACCCCCCTTACAAACTTATTTTCGGACCTGCTGGAGCTTTGGGACCCATCTTCGGAAGGGGGGTACCCAAAATACAATGAAAAAGTTAATATAAACATGTTCACTATATGACCTTTTTATGAGCATGTAATCTTCTTTGCTTATATCATATATGCTGAGCACGTATTTGCATATAGCATATATGCTGGACATGTAAGTATATATATATTTATAAGCATTTTGAACACGTAAGCATATATAGTGTATTTTTGTTTTTTAGCACCACGTATTACTGCCCTTTCGGATCATATGCTTATACACTAATTACGCTAATTGTTTTAGTGATTAGGAAGGTCATATTTAAATAAAGTGTAACCAAATTTGCGTGTGGGAATAGTTGAAACACATTATGGCAGAACATCTCTCAGTACACCCGATCAGGATTCGAACTTTGATCTCTCCGTCATCGGTGGTCTAGTCTACTGATAGAGTGATCATTTAAACTATGCAGCCACCGAAGCGGGTCATATACGTATTCAACATGAAAGCATAAAAAGCCTTTATGTTACGCATGTAAGCAAATGTATTGTTATCATGTAAGGATATCAAGATCCTCTTTGATAGCCGCATGGTTTAAGGCGTTACTCTTGCAGTAGATTATACTGTCGATGACGGAAAGATCGAGTTTCAAATTTTGGGTGGGTGGTTTTTCCAAAGTATGTTTACACTCTTCCTACTACACGCAAATACGTGTACATTTATTTTAAATATAACCATCCTAATTCCCTAAAACGATTTGAGTAGTTAGTAGATAAGAGTGTAGCCCGAATGGGTGGTAAGACGTGGTGCTAAAACAAAAGAAAGATATTTACGCTTATAGCACAAGCATATATATGCTAATCATGTAAAAAAATGCATGCTGGGCATGTAAGCATATATCCTTAGGGTGTAAGCATATATATATTATGACCATATAAATATATTCTGATCATTTGAGCATATAGCATATGTGTAAGCTGATAGTGTATATATATATATATATAAGGTATTTTCCCATATATTCTAGGGTTCTTTTACCTGCCATAATCGACATCATTGCACTGAGGGCTTTACTTCCCCTCCAAAGGATGCTATGCTACGGATTTTTATCACTCAAGATAATTCCATTGACCTCGGCTGGTTTTGAACCAACAAACATAGGGTCCTGAAGTGAGCACTTAACCCCAAGATCACCAAGGTTGATACATGTTCAATATGTATATGTATATATATATATATATATATATGTATATGTGTATATATATATATATATGCTCACTTCAGGACCCTATGTTTGTTGGTTCAAAACCAGCCGAGGTCAATGGAATTATCTTGAGCGATAAAATCCGTAGCATAGCATCCTTTGGAGGGGAAGTAAAGCCCTCAGTGCAATGTCGATTATGGCAGGTAAAAGAACCCTGGAATATATGGGAAAATACCTTTCCTGGCTAAATTGATAGGCTCTTTCACACTTGCTCTTATGAATTAATTTCATGAACTCTCCCAGTACGTGATATTTATACCAGATTGTGCAGGCAGATCTAACCTTCCGAAGGGCTGAGCACACCGGATGGATATAAATCTCATCAAACCAACTTTAATGATGTTTACTTAAGAAGAGGAATGAACATGTGATTCTAGTTTTGGTCTGAATCACTGATCTAGAGTGGCAAGAAGAAAACCTTTTTGGACACTGTGTATTTAGAGGAGAGGCTCGTGGTTTAGAGGAAAATATTCGCGCCATGCTGTTGTAAAACGTTGATACTTGAACAAGTAGGTGAGGGTGGTAGGGACCATGAATATAAACTTTGAAATTATTTTCCACACGTGGTAAAGTAGATCCAAAGCTCTCACACATTGGTGAATAGTCCTAGAGCAAGGAGGGGGGAAGGTTCCTACAAGGACTACCATCTAGATATTCACAGGTTTATCCGATTCCTCGTTCCTTCCTGTGAAGATTCCCCGGTAATATGCTATTCACTACCTCGTCAGGATGGTTCGATTTCATCGACCAAAATTAAGGATGGGCAAACTTTCTTTAAGAATTGGCACACCTTTTTTCTTTTAATATTTAAATATAACCTATATACATCATACCTCTATTTGTTTACATTTATACATTTTAAAATCAAGGTTATCATTGCTTTTAATTTAAAATTGTAGGAATAAGGAAGGTAGTTTTAATTGATATACGTCCACATTCACGAGGAGGGAGGATGGAAAAACCTCTATGATTAATAATGTGTAGAAAGCAACACCCAGTTCACATGGTCGGGATTTGAACTTTGGCATGTCTACCATCGTTAATCAAGTTTATGCTAAAGGGCTAGCTAAGTAAATATAGTCTCCACAGGTGGACGAAATGTCAGCTACATTTAGTTTGGTTTACTGTTGAAAGGAAGGCCTTACTGTCGTCTTGGTAAACAAAGGATAATTTTTAATTATGGTCATTTTACCATCAAAATTGTATTGTCCAGTTTTAACTATTGTATAATTATAAGATATTAATAGTGATTAAATCATTTTAAATCGTTACATTTCATGAGTTGTGTTATATAAACGACCAAATATAAACTTGCTATCCAAGACTTTTACTTGCCATTTTAAGCTAAATTAATGAATTTATGAAGTTAAAATTTCGTGTAACGAGACATTCATATGAAGTGTATACAATTAAATATATATAGTATTAATATTTATATGAAATATTAATATTTTTAGTAGTCTATATATATATATTAATATTAATAATTGGTGACCTGATGGTCTAGGGGTAAGGTGTCGGACTTCTGTGCTGCGGGTTCGAGGTTCAATCCTAGGTCCTGGCACATATTTATCTGATTACCAAACCCTTCCGTCACCTCTGACAAGACTTGTATTAATCACAACTTGTGAATGTGTGGAATGCTAGACTTCCACCGTGGTTTGGCTTCCACGTTAAACTGTAGGTCCTCCACTCCATTTCATCTCACAATAACCCTAACTTTACACATTAGCGTAAGTGCGTGTAACACGAACGGGTAGTAAGACGCGGTGCTAATAATAATAATAATAATAATAATAATAATAATAATAATACAATTATTTTATCCGGTACGCCTCATTTGAATATCTATTTATACTAAATTTCAGCTTCATACATTCATTGCTTTAGCTTAACAATGATATGCAATAAGCATAAAATAGCATGTTTGAGTCCTTATAGCTAGTGAAATGTATAGATTTGATATAATTGAATTGCTATACTCTTGTTAAAATTGTGCAGTAAAATTTTGATGGTCAAATGATCTTATTGACATTGCCTTCCTGAGAATTTCAAAACTTTTTTTTCCAAAGTGAGTTTCATCTTAACTTGACGCCTCTAAGCACTCTAAATAAAATCACATTAAGACAGCAATGCTCGAAATAAAAATATAGGGAATAAAATGTGCAGTTTACCCTATTAGACTTCCAACTTACCTTATGATAATAACTTCCCTCTTCCACTGACGAATATAAACTCCTGTTAGACTATTTGTGCCTTGACAACATTGACAAGCATTTCAAAATTACCTCTTTTTTTATTTCTTTGTTTCTTATTATATTATAACAGAGGTACCTGCCATTGCCAGGGGTAACTGTGCAATTAATTATTTAATGGTTTATGTCTTTAGTTTAATGTTATCTTTAAAATTTATTCAATAAAATATAAATATATTAACATAGGAAATCCTTTCCTTATCTGCCGTCACAGTTAGGCAAAATGCTTAACGGTTTACTACTCTCCCTACACACAAATTTGGGTACATTTCCTTTAAATTTTATCTTCCACAATTTTGACCAATAACGTAATTATAATGCATCTAGCCCGGCTAGGCAGTAGACATTTTGAGTAAAATACAAACACTTGCATGAATGTTTGTTTACTCTAAAATTATTTCGTGATTGCCTCTTTAAATTGTTGATCAAACTGATTAAGGCTTCTAGATGTGGGGAAATATTCTCTCTCGTTTATCTGCTGGCACAGTAACTAACCACAACCAACCAATTAGTTGGCCACAAGAGCCCGAAAGACCGCAGGTTAGTGGGCATTATATTAGGGTACCACGACTCCCTCTTTAGAGTGGAGACTGCCCTTTACTGACAATTAAAGAAACAACGAAATACTTTAATCTCTTCATTTATAAAATGGGTTTAATATCGACTCTAGCTGGCTTGTTTTAAAGACGTATATACAGCAACTAACACCATAAACACAAATTTAATTTTAAAACACCAGCTTCGGTGACTGTTGGTCCAAGGTGCTACTCTTGCAATAAGTTATAGACAGCAGAAGACGGGGTGGACGGGGTTCGATCCCAGTCGGTTGTATTTAAGGTAGATTTCCCTAAATAGCTTTCCACTCTCCCTCCACACGAATTCGGGTGCACTTAATCTAAAATCAACTTTCCTGATCACTAACACATTAGTGTAATTAATACATAGTCGTATAGCTAATGGATAGGAAGACGTAGTTCTAAAAAAAAAAGATTTAAAGCCAATGAAAGGAAATATTATTAGCACCGCGTCTTACTACCCGTTCGGGTTATACGCACTTACGTTAATGTGTAATGGTAGGGTGATTGTGATATGAAATGGAGGACCTACAGTTTAACGTGGAATCCGAACCACGGTGGAGGCCTGGCATTCCCCACATTCACAAGATGTCTTGTCAGAGGTGAAGGAAGGGTTTGGTAATCAGATAAGTCTTTGCCGGGACCGAGGATTGAACCCCAGCCACCAGCATAGAAGTATGACACCTTGCCACTGGACCACCAGGCCACCCAAAAGGAAATAAATGTTTAGAAAATACATTGGTAATTTTTATTTGACACCCCATCTGTCTCCCCATTCCAGCTATATACAGCTCACTATACTCACGACGTAAGGATGGGGAAGGTAGAGTTTAGAGTAAATGCAGGGAAACAGGATTATGTGCTGTTTGTGTACGGCACCAAGTTTATTCTTGTTCTAGCTGTCATGACGTCACCTCCAGACAGTGCCAGTGTTGGTAGTGTTGCCCAACCTAGATGGGAGGGTCTTTGGTTTGAACTCAGTCACTTGTAAGAAGAGAGTTGAGTGGACTAGACCGAATAGCAGAGCGCCTGCCTTACCAGCTAGTTCACGAAGACGACCTGTTGGTGAGGGATAGAAATTGAAGGTTTTGTACAACGCGTCGATAGTAAATAATCATGACAGGACTGAAGCAGTAGTTATGTCTTTCTTGTATAATCCCGGCATCTGGCTAGCGTAGAAACATAGCCTCGGACAGAGGCGGTTCGTTGAGCCAGATGTTGCACTTGGGACCTTGTGGTTCAGAGGTTGGCCATAATTTTGATTAGGGCTTGTAGAACTCAAATTTTGGGACGTTTAGAAACAACTGCTTCAATTGTGTGTTACACTACAATTCAATTAATTTGAGTTGGGTGCCATGGATAGTTTGTGTGTTATTTAAATTTTGGATACTTCTTACTAAGGTATAAAATAGAAATAAAAACTAACGACTGTAAGATGCATTTTTTTCTGGTTTTTCCTCGTATTTAACCATTTTTTTAAATCCGAATTTGGAATCCTTTCATGGGCCGCATTAAACATGTCAGAGGGCCGTACTTTAACCATCACTGCCTTAAATCATGTGACCACCTGCTCACTACCATTAGATTATCTAGTGAAGATGTTGTTTTGAACAATACTATTCCTTTAATAAAACTGTGATGGTTAGCAATAAATCCCATGTCCTTATAATTCATGCAAGCTCTTGAATTAAAATAAATGTTAACATCAGTTTTGATATATTTTCAGCTTTCAATTATTATTTTCAGCTCCTCAGTGCTATCGTAACATAGTACTCTACAATAATCCTCCATGGGCTGTATAATATATCATACTATAACCAACCCTACATTCATTCGAGCAAGAGAAGGCAATCAAGTTTTATGACCAGGCGTTAGTTTATTTTTTCTGACGCCAGGGAAATTTGTATTGTCCCCTCTCGCCCCCAACACGCCTCGTGGTACCACTTTTAAGCGTCCTGCTCTCATCCCTATCACACACCAAATTACATTTTAAAATATTAGGTTTTCTGTTTTGATTTCTCATTCCTGTGAGGAAACGGAAATATATGGCTTACTCGATGATAAAACATGAAAAAACCACTATATATTCTGTAATAAAATGACGCCATTGAATAGTACAGAAATATATTGTTAAAAGATTCAAGTGTGTTGGATTTAAAATTGAAATATCATTGTAAATATGGATTGAAATACTAAATTATAAACTCAATTACAAATCAAAGGAAAAGGGTGAAATAACACATTATATTTGGAAAGTAATCTAAACAAAATGTATGTTGTTTTTTTCATTGCAACGCGTCTTAAGGACGTTGCCTACCTGTGGAATCGCGGCAGGATAAGATTTCCCATGTTCATGAATTTACTTTTTACTCGGCGAGCTTTAAATATATAACGCTGAAAAAAAACATAAATGCTTAAATAATTCTAAAAAAAATCCTACAATATCATAATTTTTTTGTAAACGTGTTTTTTATAAATCATCTACAATTTGTGCATTTTTCTTTCACAAAAAAAGGTCTGTAGGAATCTTCCTACCAGAATGTAGATTAAAAAAGTATGTAATAGAATATCTAGAATAGGAAATAAAAAAAAGTAATTTTTAAAAGAAAGTCAATATTCTTAAGGTGAATCATGAGATTGTCTACCCAATTTACATACACATATTTGAAAGAAAAAAAAGGTAATGTTCAAGTGGGGGATTAGCTAGTTTTTGTGAATACATCCCCAAAGTCTATTTTGCTGACAAATGATATTTTAGAACTATTAAAAACATTGTCACGTTATTTGCAATAGACCTAGTTTGGGATGTGATAAAACCAAGTGTTCCAGTTTCTAACTAAAACCAATTTAAAAATTATTGTAGTGTTCATAGTTCATGACAAAGTTACAAACATGTAATTGTTTCAAGTTGATAAGAATACGATATTGTTTATATTTTAAACGCGCTCACATTTGTATCGCTTTTTAAAATAACATGTTTGTGTCAAAATCTTAATTAAATTCACTACCCACGTTATTTTATATTATGTTTGGGTGGTTTTAGATTTTAATTTATTCGTCAAGTAAGCACAATTGACATTTAAAAATTAAATGTATTCGTTTATTGTTTCTTTTTATTTATAATTTTAAAATAAAGGTCTAGCGAGCTTATATAAATAATTAAGATCTACACAAACGATAAATAGATTTAAGTTGTTTGACTCGCCAAATACAAGTTTATCGGCGACAGTTCGAATCTAGGCTGGGTTCTTGTGGAAGGGTCTTCCTCTGTGATTTATAAGTGTGGTTTTATTTTCCCCTGCACAGACTCATCTGATAAAATATATTCTAATTAACTCTTTACGTCCACACACCTTTAAATGATTATTATTAACCATGGCGTTAAATGTACTAAGGAAAATAACACAAAAGAATAATAATGAAGGGATAATAAAGATTAAATAACATAAAACTAAGCATAATATGTCTGTAGAGGCAGGCAGACGATATTTGAAGCACAGCTCCCTATTTGATGGTAAAAGATAGTCAAATACGTTAGAACTTATCTAATCTTATTAATGATATTTTATGTTTTTGTTGTTGGAGCCAAAGGAACAATAAATCCAGATAACGCTAATTTAACTATCATGTTCAATCTTTTTCTTCAAATGGTACTCTTATTTTAATTACGAATATAATTTGCAATGCACACATATATAATAACTAAACACGTATGTATGGTTCATTTACGAACAGCTGGCAACATTTTAAAATGAACATGATAAATCTCTCACCAATATATTTCAAATACCAGCCAAAACAAAATTTACCCTCACACCCCTTTTATTTACCAATCTTTTGTGACCTCAAAAAAATTGAGTTCAATATTTTGATGGATGGATGTATGTTTCAATCTAAAGAATAATAATTTTCGCTACTCCAATGGTTTTTCTGGAGTTCTGTTAGTTACTCGGCTTAGAGCAGAAACCATTATCTCGATCAAACTGAAATTTAGGGTTTAGGTTTCTGTGGGATTCTCTAGAAGGTTTTCGGAACTTTCTCCTGCCAGACAAGTCACGTGCATGCATAAATATAAAGAAGTTCACAAACATAATATAATAATTGTTATTTACAAGATGCCTCGTGGGATCGAGGGATGAGGGGAGTAGAGATTCAATCAAGGAAACAAAAAAAGACAAACAGCTATCTTAGCCACAGACACATAAACTACT
>CABEEJ010006041.1:0-43680 GCA_901482245.1 Timema douglasi | reverse complement strand
TTGTCGCAACGTCATAACACGGCCGTCATCCCACTGGCGTCATAGTTTTCGACGCGCTAGCAAAAAAGATCCATAATCGACCTGCATGAAGTGTTGGCCATCAGATGCACCGCCGCGCTGGCCAGGAGGATATACTTCAAATACTTAAGTATCCTGGCAACATCGTTAAGTCCTTATGACTTAGAGTCTAGTTTTCTGTTTAAAAAACTAGACAATGTCTACTTAGACATTTTCAATGTTCTATGTCTATAGTCGAAGCCAACTTTCTTTTTGTTTGTTAGTTTAATATTATGTCGAACGGACAGTTAATCCATTTCAAGTCTTGTTGACTTCAAGATGAAAAAAGTTTATTTGATTGGTTAAATATTGTGTCCTCCTGTCTGAAGGACAAGTCTTATTTTGACTAGTATTAGATCTAGTATATCAGTCCTAGCGACTATGTTTCTATGTATCCTTATGATACAAGATTTACACTATGAGCCTTTGGCTTCAAATACAGTAATGTCTTAGTCAAAGACTTACTAACCTCCACAAGTTCCAATTATTTATTTTGAGCCAATGTTTCTCATGACGCCGTGGACGTCATGTGCATCTGTTTAATATTTGGATGGCTACAACCAGGCTGTCTTGTTTTCCAAATCACAGTTGGGTTAATGGTGATCTGTTTTGAGTTGGTCAAGTAGTCACGCTTCACGTGCAGTATTAGCTTGGGTGTGCAACCCGTGGAACTTCACTTGAGTCATAATGGGGTCCGCGCAAATAATACCTTTTTGTTTTTGCCTGTTTTTTGGCTCCTATTGTTTTTGGTGTTGCTCTTAGTGTAATAGCATTTAGAATTGTTTGTACTATTGAATGCTCTGGCAGTACCGAAAGGGAAATAGACCAGGCATAGTGCTATTTTTTGTTGACACCTGTTTGGTAGCCATCGACCACTGTTATCTACAGATCTTTCTATTGTTTATCATTATCCAAAGTGTTTTAAGGATATTGTCTTAAGACCCAGTCAAGCTAACTGATTAAAATTTATATGTATATCTTGTTCGATACCTTTTGTTAATAACTACTTAATTGTTTTCTCCTTTAGAAAACTTCTACCTGTAGACTGGCTCCAGCTCAGCCCTTGTAGCTACAGCAAGACAATCATATTTCACAAAATCTTATTATTTGCAACAAGCTTCAAACTTATAATCTTGTAACACTATTGTAAACCTAATTCTTATTATTTCTGTTTTTAATAAATTTATTTATTGTTAAACTTTTTTTTTTCATTTAAATTTCACCTTGTTTGTAACTTTACCAAATTAGTCCCTTGTAAATTTGGTCACACATAAATAGTTCAAATTTTTCTTAAACTTGAAAATGCTCATATTTTTTGTAATATTAAATTCCTTATAGTTTCCATCCACCCCCATAGGCTATTGTGGCCGTAGCCAGATTAAGTGATGATTGATACATTTGGACTTGGTTGCTCCCAAGTTGCATGGGCTGTGTTGGAATGGCAGTGCAACTGAACATCGACCATAACTTTCTCTTTTAACATTTTAACAGAATATGTCTTCACAGCGATTCTCTTCTAGACTATAAATAGGTTTTTCTGTTGGAGCCTCCTCCAATAACCTAAACTGTTGAAGGACACTAACTAATTGTGGATCTAGCGAGGCACAAAAGGTTTTGGGTGCTGTGGACTGAGTGAGAGACATTTTGGCCATAAATAGCCATCCGATACATGAGCTTAGGGCCACAGGTGTGTTTGACTGACCAAATATTCTCCTCCCAACAACTATATAGGGATAGAATTCCGCCCCCACTAGACCATCCACTTCACCTGGTTGATAAAAATGGCCATCTGCAAGAGTCAGACCCTCCAAGTGGGGCCATGTTTTTTGGTAGTACTTGAACTGCTGGGAGTTGATCTGTGATCTTGTCAACAATTAAAGCAAGATGTGAAATCTAGGCTTGTCTAAGAATCTGGGTTGAAGTGTGAACGAAGTAGTGCCATGAATTGGGAGGAGTGATTCCCTGATTCCATTAACCAAGCCTTTCAACCAATGACAAAATAAACCTAGCCATATAAAACAAGATTCAATGATGAAGTCTGACTGACTAGCTGAGTCTACCAAGAATCTAACCTCTTGTAGATTTCCCGATGAATCCGTTACATGTAGCAACGCTGTAGATAGCAACACCATAGATTTAAGGGATGTAGAAGCTGCTGACAATACTGTGGAAGCTGTACACTGCTACTTCTTCAACATTAGGTGGGGGTGACCTCAACATTAGGCCTAGCCTACATTGTATGGCTTTCAAAACGGAGCAATGAGTGGTGTTTGGAGTTACAATGGCAACATGTTAGCACTGAACCACAAGATGCCGCCTTATGCAAGCCGCTTAAACAATTCAAGCACAGTTACTAATGTTTTACAAATTAAATCTTTCTACAGGAGTTAGTTTTAGAAATGTTTCACAATGATACAAGGTATGGGGCTGTCTGCAGTTTATACATAGTCTTGAGCCTCCAGAAGTATTCCCATCTGTTCTTTTGTCTCGATATTCTTGGGGAGGTAGCTTGTATCCTTCTGCCCCCTTTCATCCAACTACAAACAAGTGAACCTCTCATTGGGAACGTCTATCTAGGTAGGTGCGTAACTTGCCATGGCCTATACCTACACCTGAAAGGGTTAGTGCCTCTTCAATTTGACATCGTTTTCCAAGAAATTGCAGAAACTCGTTCATCGCGGGAAAGGCACTGTCCTGTGAAGTTATTTCCCACTGCCTTTTGGATGAAGGATCTAGTTTGTGAATGACAATGAAAATTAACGATATGTCCCATTGATCTCCAGAGAGATTTTGGAGACGTAGTGCTCCCAAGTGTTCGTTGATTATGGTTAATAATTTTCTCAAGTGAGTCGGCGAGTGCTTCACAATGCTAGAAAAATGAACCAGTTTGTCGAAATGAAAATTACAAATAACTATCAGATTGTTATATCTGGCCTTGAGTGCATAAATTGCTGCAGGAAAATCCACTTTGCCGTAGGTGAGGTTTTTAACTAGCGAGAGTGCTTCATCATGAGAGGATGGTAAATTTAACAATATTAGGATACTCATTGTTACAATTGACTAAATGATGAAACAGATCATAAAATTCAGGCCATTCTTAATTGTTGACACCAAAACTAGGCAATAATGGGAGGAAGTACAATCTTACTAGGCTTGAACAGTAGTGACTCAGGGAACAGGTGGTTATAAATAGAGAAAAAGGAAACGTAGACTAACATAAATTCCTGTTTCTCTTCTGCCTTATCACTTTTAGTTGGTTGTTTACCCTTCGCCAAGTAACTATCCAGCTCCACAATACCATTTTCCAACTTTTCCGGCGTACCTGTGAGTTCTTATGCGAATGATTGTATCAATTATTGTAGCCGCAGGGGTTCTGAAGGAATGTCTTGAACTTCTTTCACCTTATCAAACATCATGTGCATGAGGTTCAAATATGCCAATTTTCAGAGACCCCAGCCAAGATAATTTAAAGAACGGTTAAAAACCAAACAAATAAACAATTATTATTAACTCCGTTCGAGAACAAAACAAGGTGAAGTATTTACCTAAGCAAAGTATGATCGATAGTAAACAGCAAGCCATAGATTTAGAAAGAAAGATCGATGTATCAGTCCAGAGATAAACTGTGAGATAGAGAGAGATCTATGTATTGAATTTCGTAGATCAATGAATGTTGAATGTTGAACGTAGTTCGGGCGAGAAATGATGTCACAAGTGACACACAACAAAGTAGGGAAAGCAACAAAGTTAATATAGGAAATGTATAAAGTAAATCATAAGAATTATTATAATAATAATACGAAAAAATACAATTTTCTTGAACCACAAGAAACCCAACAACTTCAAACAAAAGCAATTTAATAATGAAATTACACAAAGTACACGAGCAAAAGAGCAGAAAAATGGCCGAGATGGCGCAAAAGACTGGAAAATGAAGCAACAAATTCACAATATCCGTCCCAGAGTGACCAAAATGTTCATTCCAGTCAACAAACGACTAAAATAACCAGTTAAAACAAGGAAAGTGGACTGTATTCGATATTAAATTGTTATAGAAATTCTTACCTGGTCCAAATAAGGTTCGTTGACAATGGTGGCCTACCTTGTGGGTTGCTGGATTAAGATTAGGAAGGAATGGGGAAACAAGGGGTTGACTTAGCGGCGTCTTTCAAACTCTTGAAGTTCCTTGATAAGGAAGGCCACTTTAGGGCCTATAACATCATACTCAAACTCGGACACTGATTTGTGCACCCATTCTGACAAACACCCTGTGTGTCCTGACTACAGTACCGTGCTCAACCGACCTGCTCTCACTCAAAAACGGCTGGAAAATGTCCGAAGAATAAACAACAAATACAAAACCAATATATATAACTCTATAAGGAAAACCTCTTTTCGCTTTACGAGGTAATTGTATTATATTTGGAAGAAGGTAGAAGGTACCACCTGTCCTGTACCTTCTTCCAAATATAAAACCAATATATAGAAAGTATTATATAGATAAAATAGAAACTATGTTAAATTACTACACAAACATTATTATACAATATTAAATATATACAGTTCAGAGACTGAACAACTACATAACAGTTTATGATAAAGAAACACACAACATTAGATGTTTACAGAATAAACTCTGACCATCAATGCCTGGCCAGGGGTGATGACTTAGACAATAAGCAAGTAAACATCTGACTCGGTGTGTACAAAGTAGGTCATTAGCCGCCTTAAACAGCTTAGGCTTGTAGGGAGAGGTTTGGCTGTTTAAAGTATCTTACTTGGGAGTTATTTTTTTCCGTTCACAAAGGATTTAACTTGAGCCTACATGGGAAAACCAATGACATTTTCCAAGTTGGAAATAAAGTTGAGGACTACAATTACATAATTGCAATTATTAGCCACACAAGTGGAAAAGAAGTCCTACTCTTCATTTTCAGTGCAATAGCTCATTGATTCTTCTAATGAAGTGCTGCACAAGTAAGTTCCAGAAGATAGTTATAGAACATTTTAAAAAATTATTGGCAACTTTCCGAGAGTACTTTCCTGTTCCTAAATGCTGAAAAAATTGGATCCTAGGTCCTTTACAAGTGCTAAGATTGATGAAATGACAGACCTCAATGACAATGAACAAGACCAGCTAATGGAGTTATCATGTGACAGTTCTTGTAAAATGTTTTTAATGACTCAACAGTAGTTATTGAAAAAACATTTTGAATGCCTCTCAATAGTTCTTGAGGGAATGTTTTTAACAACTCTCAGCCATTTTACTTTTGGTTACGTGTACATAGTGAGCACAAAGAACTTTTAGGAAAAGCACTGAAACACAAATTATTTGTGCAAGCCAGCCTTTTCTGTTCTTTGTGATATAAAAATTGTGAAATTAAACCATCTTAGTGTGAAATGAGACTCAAGGAGATGGTCAGTAACATTGTTAAAGATTTCAATGATATTTTAAAGTCCCACAAGCATTTCATTTCTTCACATTAATTATATGTGGTTATAAATGTATAAATATAATATATATATTTATTTTATTTTCATTTATTTTGTAATAACCTTTACATTTTTTTTAAATCATGACTAATTTATCCCTATAATATACTATAAATTTATGGTTATCATTTTATTTATAATTTATCATAGAACAAGGGGTTGGCGAATCAGCTGTTCCCTAGTTAAAGGCTCCACGTGACTTGGAAGTTTGAGAACCACTGTTCTATTGCAAATTTATGTTCAGATAAATTTGCCAATGTAAAATTACAAATATAGGATGTAACTCTATAAGGAAAACCTCATTTCGCTTTATGAGGTAATTGTATTATATTTGGAAGAAGGTACAGGAAAGGTGGATAGAAACATNAGAAACATATAAAAGGGGGACGAACACAATATGGCCTTTACAATGAAAAGAAGAACACAGTTCACACTTTACACTGCTGCCAATGGACAAAGAGGTAATGGATGTCTCTTAAAGAAAATTGATCGTCACCGCCCAATCCCCCGACCTAGGTTTCATTCTATCGGAACTCATCAGGGAGGAGTGTGAAACGCGCAACGCAACTTCCTAAAAGAGAAAACCAAAAAACACAAAAGAGGAGAAAAAGGAAAATGGTAAAGATATATATATGTGTGTGTGTAAATATTAAGACGGTTTTTCATGACATATCACCCAGCCCTCAACTAGACTTTAAATATTGCCCTAAATCCTCCATTCAACCTGAACTTCTTGTTATAATGGGAGAGTGGTTGTCCCGAAACTAGACTATAAATACAACCTTAAGTGGTTGACTAACCAATGTCCACACTGCCTAAACCAAGCTTTGTGTCACAATGAAAGCTAAAAGATAATATGTTTGTGTCAATGTTATGTTCTATTAGATGTTCAAGGCCAGTGAGCTCCACAGAGGTAGGATAAAGTCACACCGTTTCAATTAACTTATTGTTTGACAAATCAAAAACAGGAGATATAATTAATGTTGATAATAAAATAAAAACTTACAACAAAAAATCAACAGACAAACCCATTTTTATAAAATACACAAGTCTAGTGAAATTTATTTGGTTTATTAATAATGAGATTTTAAGGTGCACATGCAAAAGTAATAATGGCTGTATCCAAATAGTCTGTGCACTTTATTGCACACTTTAATCAAACATGTTTCTGGCACCCTAAAGTGCATAGGGTGCATACAACTTTTCGAACACCAAAGTATACCTGGTGGCCACTTATGGTATATGTGTTTCAATGGCAATGAAATTGATTTTTGATGTTTTGTCTATAAGTTCGTTCTACTGTCCCTGTAATGAATAAAATCAAGTATACACTTGAAATTAATAATTCTAAAAATATGGTATTGGGAGCTGTGGTGATAAAAAGTAAAAAAGATAAATTCAGAAATTTAATTTACTGTTTATGCCTATTATTATTTGTTAAACAACCACCAAAAATTCGTCCATCATAATTTTTATAAATAAGATCAAGTTTGTGAAGTTTTTCAACTACCGTTATTTAATATTGTTTTAAAGCAAAAATACACAAACCAGTAGGGCTTTAAAAATGTTTTTACTTATACATGAAGATCTTTTGATTTGAGATATTCTAAATATTTTACAAATAACCGAAAATAATTACACGGAATAGTTAGGTCCGTGCCAAAAGGTCGATGCAAAACATACAGGGCCACCGATTACCAAATAACATGTAAATTTCTGCATATTTATAGTACCTAATTACCAATGGTTATTATGTATTAATAAATTATTTTCCTGTTACTATTCTTATTATATTTATTTAGTATTTATATGTCTAGTTTTACTAATAGGCCTACATCTTTTTGAAATTAGAAATATATATTTTTACTTTAAAATGAGATTTTCACTCTAAAGAAATATTATGTATGAAATAAAGTGCATGGAGCAAAAACAATTTGTGCTCTACCATTTTCCTAAAATTCTATCATTTTATTTATTACCAATCACTCTAAACAAAGAAATATATCCAACTAACACATGTAAATAGATAAATAAATAAATAATACAACATAACAGTTTGGGTAGGTTAGTTTTTTTTTAGTCAATATAAAATCATTATTTAGGCAATATAAAATGTTATTTTAACTAAAGTGTGCGATAAAGGGCAAGTTGTATGTGCCTCTTAGTAAAGTAGGGTATAAGGGATGCAATTGTCCAGTTAAAGAGAATTCAGACACCATTAAAAAATAGCTTCCTCCTTTAAGTCAATGCCATTGCAACTTTCAAGTGCACTTGGCTTGTAAGCGCTCTTATACAGACTACTCAGACACAACATATATCATTTTTATAGTTGTTTTAATTTTCTTTAAAAAATTACATCTACGAAGCAAAACTAGGTTTCACTTCTCATAAAACTAGCAACAATTTAGTATTTGAAATTATTGATGGTTGAACATTTTTATCATCTAAGACTTGTTGATCAATATTATACCTAGTTTAATACTATTTGTTTGTTGGTATTTAAGGAACTGATAAATAATGTCAATTTTTAAGCCTACAGAACAAAATTACTCGGCTCTTAATAAGTGTGTTATAAGCAAGATTTTTTTTACTTTCAATTTTTCATCATTCTATGATTAGATTACTATTCATTTTCCTTTGTAGAGAAATTTGTAAAACTTGAATTTTATGTTGTAAAAATAAATTGATTTAATATGTATGGGTCATTTTCAAATTGAGGAACAAATAGGAAATTCAAAAATATAAATATTAAAATTTCAGAAAAGTATAATTTATTGCCCGATAACACAAAATTTATTATAGAAGTAAGTAATAATACCTGAAGAGATTGATTTTACAATTTTCCCATGTTTTTTTTTTAGTTTTACCAAAGTGGATACCCATAATCCATCACTTCGCTAACACTGTTTCAAATGCACATAAATATGTTATAATCTCTAAAATCCAAACAAAATATGTATTTTTACTAACTATACCATATTTTTTTTAACAATAATATAAAAAATTATATATTTTTCTTAATGTATTAGAATAAGGATTTTTAAGTGAAAAATCATACAAAATTCATGTATTAGTAATGTTAAATTTTCCAAAATCCAAAGAAAATAAAGTTTTACATTTCTGATTTTTAATTTATGTTTTTAATAGCTCTAATGTTAATAATGTTTTTTTTCTACAAATATTAATGAGAAATATGTGAGTTTACTGTCGTTAATAAAGTATGTGGGCGTTGGCGAAGTGATGTTTGGGAAAACAACATTTATATTGAAAATTTCACTTTACTAACATGTACTAAAAAAAAAAAGTGACCACCATTAGTTTTGTGACCTAACTGACATTATTAACAAGATGATACCTTTCATCACTAAGCAACGTTAGCAAAGTGAAAATAGAATTTTTGTCACTAAGCAACATCAGCGAAGTGATAATACCATTTGTGTCACTAAGCAATGTTAACAAAGTGATAACATAATTTTTGTTACAAGGAAACATTAGCAAAGTGATAACACCATTTTCATTACAAGATGACATTAGCAAAGTGATAACACCATTTTTGTCACTAAGCAACGTTAGCAAAGTGATAGCACCATTTTGTCACTAAGGAATGTTAGCAAAGTGATAACACTATTTTCGTTACCAAGCAACGTTAGTGAAGTGATAACACCATTTTCATTACTAAGCAATGTTAGCAAAGTGATAACACCATTTTCATTACTAAGCAATGTTAGTGAAGTGATAACACCATTTTTGTTATCAAACAAAATTAGCGAAGTAATGTTTTTGGCAGACTTGAGTTTCATAACCATAATATAAGTATCAAGCAGCAAACTAACATTTAGGTTAGCTCCTGCTTCCATTTACGTTCAACTGAACTGGTATTAGCTTAGTTATTTTAAAAACTCCAAATGATATTAACATTAGCGAAGTGATTTGCAATTAACATACTCTATACTATTTACCTGAATTTTCACACGTCGACCGAATAGTAATAAATAAACGTTTTAACTAATGTACAGCTAATGGGGAAGAGTGGAGAATTCTGGAAGGTTTTAGCGCCAAATTCAAAATATTGTGTTTGTTTAGTGTGTTACTTGGGGACAAACAAACATTGATCAAAATGTCGAAATTCATGAATGATTTATTGAAATGGCTTCTTCAAACGAAAATAACAGTGTTATGGGAATATTTTACTGTAGTTATATATTTTTTATTGATTTTCTTTATTTTCGTATAGAACTTCCTTTGAAATTCAGATGTTGGGACAGTTAGCGAGGTGATGAAAGGGACTTTTAATAATTATTTGGTCTAATTTGTTTTTAATATTACCATAAAGTTTTATACACTATCTACTACTAAAAAAAATTTTGTTGCTTGTTTTAAAAATAACAAAATATTTATATTGGCAGGAGAAATAGCACTAAAGGGGCTGGTGTTCACTGTAAATCTATGTGCTTCTTGTCTTGTTCGTACAATATTGATGTTTAATAACAATAATAAAATCCTTACAAACAAACAAACAAAATTATCCCTCAATTTGAGAATGACCCATATAATATTATTCTTATCATAATTATATATTAAAACTTTGATTTGACTTCACTTTGAATAAAAGAAGTGTAGGCTGTACCCGCTTACAGTAGAAATAAGAGGTTTTTTAAGGAGGTTCAAAATTTGAACTGATAAAAGTAGTTGTGACTTGATTACAAAAAATAACAATAACAAGTATCCATATTACAATCAACACAAGTTTTTCATAAGTTTCAATCTTGTGTCCACATACACATACACATACACACACACAAATAGAGTTTTGTTAATTCTTTTTCTTCTTTTGCTGTTGCACTCCTATCCCAGAGAGCTCCTGAAACCTCTGCACAAGTTGATCCTGTACATTAGGCAATGCAGGAGAATAACGGCTGTATTCCATGCTGAACTCTCCTTTACCCTGAGTACTGGAACGCAGCTCTGATGCGTAACCAAACATGTCGTTCAGTGGAACCTAGATACAGACACATCTATGTATTATCCCACATCTAGCCATGATACTGTAAAGTGGTCAGGGTTTTATGCGGAGAACATGATCAACTTAACATCAACTTAACGTAACTTAACATTAAGGCTCTTCTCGTGTTTTTAAATGGAATCCATCCTGATGTGGTTAACCTAGCTAACTTATAGTTAAAGTTGTCTTGCAAGATATTTCACGTTACGTGAACTATCAAGTGATTGGTATCACATGATCTAGCTAGCCAATCATGTTAACATTACTATTTAGTAATTCATCTGTTTCGCAAGTATCGTTAAATCATTTGTTTAAAATGCAGGCAAATTAGATTTTACTTTTAAATTATAAGTGATGATGAGTATAACATAACACTAAAATAGGAAAAGTAGAAAGTGCAAAAGAACTTAACTTCAATGCAATTAGTTTGAATGATCAATATTTTATTGCAATGTAATTAAATATATCAAAATTAAACAATACATATAGTAACAGATAACACTGTTAACAAATAGTACAGATCACAGAACAACAATTATGCTCTTGAATGCTAATGTTTGGCTCAAGCTGTTATGTTAAGTTATGTGAATCGTGATAGCTCATTGGTTTCTTTAAGATAAGAGAACTATAAGTGAACGATACATTAAGTTAAAGTTAAGTTGATCATGATCCCGGCATTAGGCACCTTGCTCTCGACCATTTCATCTATTTATATATCTATTTGTCATTATTTAGTTTGTTAATTTATTAATATTCTTAAAACACATATTCATTATTGATGTAAAAGGTTAGCAAGTGCCCAGCAGTTATAATATCAAGAACCTTTACAAACGGGTTATATTTAATTTTACACAATCACCCCTCCCCATAATTTTATCAGAAATTATGTTACCATTATCAAGATACTGAGAATACCCTACTTAAGGTATATATATTATTGCTATCCAATCAGTTAGGCCCATTGTTATATGAATAGCCTTCAGCGTATAATAGGTGTTAGTCTATTTTAGGCCTAATTTAATCTGTATTTGTCATTGACAAGTTATTCAGCTAAAATGTTTAGTTATAAGAAAGTGTGGGGTTTTATGTTAATTGCAAGTAGCCCAAATCATAATCAAAGTTGTAAGCAACATATATATCCTAAATTTTAACTCTTTGACTCCATATTTAGCCCTTTAATGTTTAAATCTAGTGGTTGTGTTGGACGCTCACAGACTTCACAAACAGCATACGGACGAGTAGGAAATGCTACACATTTTTCTCACAACTAAAATCAATTTGGAGTGATGGAGATAGCTGGGAGGAAAGAGGGTCCCATGGTGAGGTAGCAACCCATGTGGTTAATTGATTTAGAGGGGAATTAGAATCAGACAATGTAGTAAAGTTTTGTGCAACATTTTTTTATAGTATCAACTGCTAACTTAAGGGTCAATATATAAGTTGTGGTTCATGAAAGTGCCATAACATCTGTAATGTTGTAAAGTACATCTAAATACAACAGCTATATTAACCTCAGCAACATATAATTTTGTTATTCGCCTAAATTTCCTCACCCCCACCAGTAGTTACTACCCTCGACGAGTTCCTTTTGATGCTCTACCGCAACCCCCTGAGTTCTATGGACCACTCCAGAGAAGCAAGAGAGAGATGAAGACTGGAGAAGGCGACTAGGTACAATACTGCTCTAGTGAATATCCTATATCTACCCATGATACTTCTCTCTGCTCTAGCAAGTATCCTACATCTACCCATGATACTTCTCTCTGCTCTAGCGAGTATCTTACATCTACCCGTGATACTTCTCTCTGCTCTAGCCAGTATCCTACATCTACCCATGATACATCTCTCTGCTCTAGCGAGTATCGTACATCTACCCGTGATACTTCTCTCTGCTCTATCAAGTATCTTACATCTACCCATGATACTTCTCTCTGCTCTAGCGAGTATCTTACATCTACCCGTGATACTTCTCTCTGCTCTAGCAAGTATCCTACATCTACCCATGATACATCTCTCTGCTCTAGCGAGTATATTACAACTACATGTGATACTTCTCTCTGCTCCAGCAATTATCCTACATCTACCCATGATACATCTCTCTGCTCTATCAAGTATCTTACATCTACCCATGATACTTCTCTCTGCTCTATCAAGTATCCTACATCTACCCATGATACTTCTCTCTGATCTAGCGAATATCTTACATCTACCCATGATACTTCTCTCTGCTCTAGCAAGTATCCTACATCTACCCATAATACTTCTCTCTGCTCTAGCGAGTATCTTACATCTACCCGTGATACTTCTCTCTGCTCTAGCCAGTATCCTACATCTACCCATGATACTTCTCTCTGCTTTAGTGATCTTACATCTACACATGATACTTCTCTCTGCTCTATGAAGTATCTTACATCTACCCATGATACTTCTCTCTGCTCTAGCGAGTATCCTACATCTACCCGTGATACTCCTTTCTACTCTAGCGAGTATCTTATATCTACCCATGATACTTCTCTCTGCTCTAGCGAGTATCTTACATCTACCCGTGATACTTCTCTCTGCTCTATCAAGTATCTTACATCTACCCATGATACTTCTCTCTGCTCTAGCGAGTATCCTACATCTACCCGTGATACTCCTTTCTACTCTAGCGAGTATCTTATATCTACCCATGATACTTCTCTCTGCTCTAGCGAGTATCTTACATCTACCCGTGATACTTCTCTCTGCTCTATCAAGTATCTTACATCTACCCATGATACTTCTCTCTGCTCTAGCGAGTATCCTACATCTACCCGTGATACTCCTTTCTACTCTAGCGAGTATCTTATATCTACCCATGATACTTCTCTCTGCTCTAGCGAGTATCTTACATCTACCCGTGATACTTCTCTCTGCTCTATCAAGTATCTTACATCTACCCATGATACTTCTCTCTGCTCTATCAAGTATCTTACATCTACCCATGATACTTCTCTCTGCTCTAGCAAGTATCTTACATCTACCCATGATACTTCTCTCTGCTCTAGCGAGTATCTTACATCTACCCATAATACTTCTCTCTGCTCTATCAAGTATCTTGCATCTACCCATGATACTTCTCTCTACTCTAGCGAGTATCCTACATCTACCCATGATACTTCTCTCTGCTCTAGTGAGTATATTTCATGAGGTCAATGCCACTCACCTCAGCATACAAGGTGAACCAGCCGTCGTTGCCATCAGTCCCTGTGAGGATACCATGCCTCTTGTTGAGGTGACCTATGATAGCACCCTGGAACTCCTCAGGAGCCGTCACTTCCACTGCCATGACAGGCTCTAGTATTTGCCAGCTACCATTTTCAAACACTACAGAAAAAGAAAGTCTTAAAACCATAATATAGTTAAGAAAGTGTAAACAATTTTATTCTTAAGGAAATGGAAATAGCTTTCAATTAATTTACATATACAGGATGCCCACCATAAAACTCCAACACTTTGAAAGTTTATTATTATTTTTCAATTAAGGTTGTACAGTTGTGATTCTGGACAGAACAGAAACATAAACTCACAAAGATGGCGTGAAAATTTTATATTAAGCATCAGAGCTGCAGTGACGCTGCAGTCAATTATTTTCTAAGATGGTGACTCTTAGCGAGTGACTACAGGGTGTGTGGTGATTCCCAGAAACCAAATCGCTCAATCAGTTGCTGCAAAGTTTCTGCTGTGTCTTTAATAAGACCTTTCGACATTCAAGAATATCAAGAAGTGGTGAGATCAGTAGTGTGAACACATACAAAGCAATCTGAGCACATTCTGAGCTTTTATTGGCTGGAGTGATATACCTGGATATGCTTCAGAGCAAAGTATCAGCCAAGCATAGTTTTTAACCAGAGCAATGTCCCATCCCATTGAAACTATGATATCCAAGCTTTCCTTAATAATACATTCCCCAACTGTGGGATAGGTCATGATCTTCAATTCCCTGGCCTCCAAATTCCTCCAACATTACTCCATTAGATGTATTCTTACAAAGGTATGTCGAAGGCAAAGTGTATTTAAGAAAGCTACCAGCATAATGGAGTTGAGACAGAGCATAAACTCTGTGGCGCAGTAGACATGTTGCAGAATACATGGCACTGAACTAAGCTGAATTGAACTTATCAGAAACTTTGTTAGTTTTACCGTAATGTTCATGTTTAGTAATGGTTCTGTAAAATATATATATTTCCATTCAAAATGTATGTACTTAAAATGTTGGAGTCTCATGGTGGTCTTTGTGGTTTAAAGATGACAAGGAAATTGCAGCCAGGACTTTTATCTTGTCAAGCCAGTGAAATATCCAGTCATCTGCCCATGTTTACAGACATTCAATGTTAGCTCCAGGACACGATTAACTCATCACAGACATGGCCTTACATTTGGAGGGAATAATAACACAAACCCGGATAGTTGATTGCTAGAGAATTAGCAAGCTAAACCAAAAGATCCTGTGCCCAGATATCATTTTTCAAATATATTTGATCCAAATAAAAACTTGAGATGAATCCACTATTTTACAAATCCGAATCTTCTTGTGTTGCCTGTTTTTTGCTCCACAAAAAAGGCTTAGGCTTGGATTCTGCAGTTGTCTGTTCAAACTTGTATCTTGACTCTTGGTAGCTGGATAGAATGTTATATTAATTTCCACCCCGGTGTGAATATTCCTGCTTGGAAGAAAGGGAGAGAAGGTTATCTAATGTAAGCTAAGGGGGTTCCTGAGTTTGGTAATATATTGGTGAGAAAAATTCCGCCTATGAATCTGGGAATCATTAAAACTATTAGGGAGGGCTCGTATAGCTCTGGTACTCTGGTAAATCATTCTAGAAACATGTATTCTATACTTTATAGCCTATCTTTCTTTGTACGTTTTCAATGTGTCTCTTCTAATGATAAAGGAACATCTCCAAAAATTCAAAACAATGTGTGAAGTGTAATTTAGTGCAATAGTTTAATAATAGAAGAAATGAAGAGAGAAGTGTGTTTGTTCCTAGCTAGGCCTAACCTAACTATCCTTCCAGGTTGGCTTCCTTCACTATCACTTACTTTACATTATTGTACAGTGTTTCCACACCGTCTTACTAAACATTTCCAAGCCATTAGGTACTAATTCATTTTACTATCTGGTACTATAGCATGAGTCAAAATCTGAATTATGTGTTTGGACATGAAGTGGTACTGGTTTGTCAGGGTCGTTGTGTTAAGTATCAAAACGGTGACCATTCGGTCGTTGTCTGAGTGTTCCTGTGGTGAGGCCGATGTATTCAGCAATGCAGTAGTCACATTGTAGCTGGTATATAATATTTTCTGTGGAGCAGTCATAATGGTCTTTCATGGGGTATTCCATTGTGTGAGTCTGCTGTTGAATGAGGTGGAGGTTGGTGGATTTTGAAAGAACTGCATCTCAGTTTGTTGCAAGGGCAGGAACCTTTGGCCTGTTGTTTGTGGCTGGGCCAGAATGTTGTAGAGATTAGGGGGGGCGTTTAAATGAGATTCTTGGAGCACTGTTGATAAGATTTTTTGTGAGGGGTGATGAGGTTAGGATGTTGTAACCTGTGTCCAGGATAAATCTGAGTTTTTCTATTCCTTCCTAATACTGGGTGGTGAGCGGTGTGTCATTGGAAGGTTGTTTCTTGATAGACTCTTGAGTGGATAGGGCTCTGTTTATTGACTGTTGACTATGTGTTTGGAGTGTCCTCGGTTTTTGAAAGCCTTGAAAAGTTGTTGACATTGCTTGTTAAGGTCTTCTTCCTCAAAACATATATGTTTAGCTCCGGTGGCTTGGCTATAGGGTAGAGAGCATTTTACACGAAGAGGATGGTTGCTTTGGAAATAGAGGTACTGTTGATGGTTGGTGGCTTTGGTTTGGACTAAGGTGTTGTAAAATATTCCAGGTGAATTTGAAGATGCTATGGTTATTTAACTTGTTCAGGAACTGTAGTAAATTAGTTTCTGAATCTGTCCGAATCATGAAGGTGTCGTCAAATGATAGTAATAAAGTTTTTTTAAATAATACATTAGTAGCAGTGACAGCTCCAGAAATATTTCTCAGGGAGTACACAAAAATAATTAAGCTAATTAATTATGTAAAAATTGATAGGCTACCGTTTTCATTTACAAAAACATTAATATGATTTCCTGAAAAACATCACATACAAAAATATATATTTACCTATATACACCTATTTACTTATATACTTATTTATGCCTACCTAATTATGCATTTTAACTTGCTTTTTTTTACAAGAAATTAGTTGTCCTTGCCAGATTAGCTAAGTAATAATTTTCAACTTAAATACTTTTGGTAGCAAAACAATATTATTCTTATATACTCAATTATTTTTAAGAAATACAACAAAACTATAATATTTAGCAATGAATATCTTCATAGAATCAAAAGTTATAGTTGCATTTGTTGCAATTATAAGTATCAAAACTGTTTTAGAAAATGCAATATTATGGATTAGACAAAAACTAGATGTCTTCTTTCACAAGAAATTGACATCATAGCCAAAGCATTCAGACAATTTTGTAGCATAGAATTTCTCAAAAAAGTTTTTATTCTTTTAAAGAGTCAAAAAGCGCCTTTCACTTTCTACACATGTCATTGGAATAGTCACAATTATTTTCAGAAGCCCCACAGATTCTGAACAAACTGATTTTAAATTGTTCTTTAAAAAAACTGCAACAAGGCACATGCTCTTGAAACACCTCGTAAATCTTCCCTTGAACACAAGACTTGAAGTTCTGTTCTCAATTTGTACTTTTCAATGAAAGGGTAAGCTTGAATGGTGCTCAGGTAGTGTTCATCAGGAAATTTGTCATTGTAGTTTTCAAAATTTTCTGCCATAAAAACAAGGGCAACTGACAAATTATTGTTGAATTTGAATCTACATTTAGCTTGGTTAGTGATGATATCGCACACCTCAATAACTCATAGCCTATCATGCAATGGACTTCCTTCCAACTTGTCGTATTTTCTTGCTAATTGGAGGTTCATTTTCTCAAGTAGATTAATTTTGATCCCTAAGGAAACAATTCCGTATTTTCTCAATCGCAGCAACAAAATCAGATGTATATTTATTAATTTCAGTGGATTATATTTTCCTCCTCTGTATCTGATTGAATAACATGTCTATGTGAGGCGTAACCGTGGAGAAAGAGTCCAACCAAAATAAAAACTTCTCATCTTGCAAAAATCTAATGAACACTGACACAAGTGAAATAGTTTTAGTGCCTGTCTCTGATCCCCGTATCCTCTCAAAACATTCTACAAGGTTGTCTTTGTGTTCAAAAATCGCATTTCCGCTTCTACTTTGAAAATTCCATCTTGTGGAGACAGCTTGCGGTAGTTTTTTTTTATTATTTCATTTAGAACATCAGTCCTTTTTAGTGCATGGCTAAAAAATGGTGCAATCCCTCGAATGTCAGAAAATAATATTTTGGCTTCTTTTGAAGTGGAAGTTGCTTACTGCGTGATTCAATTTTCTTGGTGCGCATAGCAATGAACACAATTTGTGCCTGGATAAGTTTCTTTAATTCATTGCAGAACCCCACCTGTTGATCCACTCATGAACACTCAACAGTTTTAATATTGCTAAAATTATACCTTCGGCAGTTTGATTTGTGAGTGGGAAATAGCTTCAAAACCTTTTAAAAATAGACCATTCAATTTTGTAACAAAGTACGATAGACATCTGTGTGTTTTTTACATGCTATGTCAGTGATTTTATCCATTTGAACTGCCGAGAACTCAGTTTTTTTTTTCAATTTCTTTTTTTATATAATAATGAGCTACCATCAGCCTAGCATCCAAAATTGCAGTCTGTATTGTTTTTGAAGTGCCATTGAAAATGTTTGAGCTTTCCAGATGTTCTCGTACTAAGTTATCCAAAGATGCAACAAAATCTAATAATCCTCTAAAACTCCCAGATTTAAACTTTCAATAGTTTCATCATGACCTCTTAACCCTCAAACACTCAGTGCTCTGAAATATCAGCACGCCAAGGTACTGCTAGAACACTCTCGTGGCCAATAATTTGGCGCCAGCTAAACCTGGCCGTGTAAGTTTATTTTTAATAACAAGGTGGCACCACACACATTATTTTAAATGTTTAGGTTTATTTCATACTTTTTTCAAAATGAGAGTACCATTGGTCTTAGAAAAGTTATTTATTTTGAACAGTTGAGATATGTTATGCTAATTGTGTACATAGTGGTGTGAATACGTTTCTAGTTCATGGTTTTTTCCTTATTCCTTATTTATAAAAATATATTTGCTTCTATTATTTTTCTTACTAGTTTTCTTTTTATATATTATTTATTATATGTTTGTTGTTTTATTCAAAGTTTATTATTTTTAAGTGTTGTTTAGTTGAAATATTTTAGCTAGGCAATGGCTAGTCCAAGTTCTAGGATAAATGACTCGGACATTTTGAACTATTTAGATACTATTGACAGTGACAGCGATTTTGTGAATGAAAGAGATTCTGACATCACTAGTGACGATGATAATTTGCCAGATCTTAGGAATCCAGCTGTTCATAACATGTCTGACAGTGATGAGACTGATATGGATGATAAAGACTACAGGTACAGTAGCCCCATGGCTCCTTTGGTGCTGACTGACAGCTCACAGCTGACTTCTGACGGTCAACTTTTACGTATATACCTAAATTTTGGCTGTCAGAAATGACAGCTGTTAAACACATGTTTTTGCAGATCATATGGTTCGGTGTAGGGATACATCATTTGTTCTGGTAACTTTTAAAAGCCGTCAGATGTCAGCTGTGAGCTGTCAGTCAGCACCAAAGAAGTCATGGGGTTACTGTAGATTGTCACCTGAGCAACCTCTTCCTCTCCCCTTTACATGATTTTACAAAATGCTATGTAGTTCAGAATCAAAGTAAGCTACAAACACCAAACTAGTATCAAATTTTACAGAAATAAATTCTCTTTCTTACAGGATGATTGATGAATAAGGGAGACAAGCAAAACATTATAATTTTTAGCTCTGAATTATAAATTTTAATTTAATTTTTCAGCTTTTCAAAATTTTGAATTTTTTTTCTAAATAAATGTAGTCTAATAATTTATAAAAAAACTTTTTATAAATCTTTTGTTTATAGTATAAGTGTGATTTTTTTTCATGTATATAAACTAAAAATATTTTTTATGTGAGAATTTAAAATGCTTAGAATTATTATTATTATTATTGTGGAATCCGAACCACGATGGAGGGCTGGCATTCCCCACATTCACAATGCTTAGAAGTAAATATGTGAAAATTAGCCTGGGTGTTTTGGCTCTAGTCTAGTGAAAATGCGCCGAGTGCAAAAGGGTTAAACTCAACTAAAAAGAAACACAAAATATGATACAATCAGTTACTCTGGAAAGTATGTACCTGTTTCCCTCCACTAATTAATTCACACTGTTTTTAAGTGACTTTCTGTAACTTTCATCTAAATGCTGCCTTATGTCTATCTGCCCCAGCATTGACAGATTAATTTCATTTTGCATATGTAGTTTACTGACCAAATGCTTTTTTTTTATTTTCTCACCCAAGTGTTTGAGATCAACTACACCTGTAGTCGCCCACGTGTCTGCAGAGCCGAAAGTAGTATAAAAAAAAGGATTTTTTTCCATCACACCCTACAATACGAGTAGCTTTCTCATACAGTTTCAGGTTAAAACTATGACTGTAGTTTCTCTTCTGGCTATGATAAGTACGCGATAGGTTAAGTTGTGGTCTTGGAGGGCCAAGTTTCTTGATTTAAAGCTTTTTTGATAGTCTAATGGCTTGCCTTAATAATGTTCATTGTTGTTTGGACTGTAGATAGTATAAATTACACAAAAACAGCACTCAGAGAATCAATTTTAATTTTTTTTAAATATACGCTACAGTTATTATTGGCGTAACACATTCTGTGAACACACTTAAAAACAGAAACAACTATTTTATCATCATACACATACAATTCAATGTGAAACTTTTAGAGACATTAGTGTGGTGCACCAGACGTCACATTAACCTCCGAGTGAAAGGCAGCTCGGGTGCCAACTAATTGTGTCTGAGAATAGCCATTGTTCGGCGACCTTCAACTAGTTTCGTACGTGCTCGGCCTAACACAAATACACAGGGCTTGAAGTGTAGGAGCTCCGCACCCAGATCTTTGTAAAAACCTTTGTCTGCCTGACACAAAGAGAATCACTCGCTAATAATAAAATGTCATTATTAAACATTAATTAAGTTAATTTTATGAAACTAAAACATAAAATGAAGTTATTATGTATAAACTTGGGTTAAAAAATTATTATTATTTTATTTTTTGAATTTGGGGGGGATGGGGGGGGGGGCACGTGCTCATGCACCCATTGGCTATAGCCACCCCTGATTAGTAGACTATATTTAATATAAGGTAAGGTACATTATAGCTCAAAAATGAGTTTGTTCCAAATATCTTCAATTTACTCACACATAAATAAATTCAATTAATTCCAACTACCAGTATATAGTCATAATCACAAGGTATACAATAGGTAACATGCTTCTTGTGCCTCCGACTCATCCCTCTTATATTCACAGTAGAGAGAAAACCAAATTAAAATGTTTTATTAGAGATGGGTCGAATCCACTATTTCTCGAATCCGAATCTCCATTTTATTTTTGAATCTCAAATCTCAAATCCGAATCCTAGCAAATTGTTAAAAATCTTAATGATTTACAAATAGACCTACACTACACAATATAGGCCTAAACTGTAAATTTAAGATTTATTTCAATCATGCTTTCAATTTTAATCAACCCCAACCACCCCTCGCATAATACAGGTTAAAATCCAGCCAAATTAAACAATCTAGACTCATAATATTGTTTAAAAATAATCAATCAAAATTTGAGTGTCTTTTAGTTATTTATAAAAGTGTTGTTAGAATGAGTTAAGTTTCTAAAAAAACATGTGAAATAAACAGATTAGGGTTAGTTATCCTTTCATCAACTTTAATCATCATTGAAGGATTATAATTTATTTTAATAAGATAGCAAAAAATAAGAATACAAACGGATATTTTTAATAAAGACTAAAACAACATACTTAACAATTAAACATACGTTGGAAATGGTGAGCTCAATAATGTCTGAGTATGTTTTATTATTATTTTCATATCCATTATCTATATTTGCGTAGAAAACAAGAAAAATATTCGATTCTTGCGATATATCGATTTCTGAGAATACATCGTATTTAAAACACAAACATATTTTTGACTTCAATATGTTTATTCCGATTTTATAAGGCAGAACTACTTTTGAATATTTTTACAAATAATGAATTAGCAAGTCGTTATTTGATTCTTAAGCTCGAGACCACTAACTAAGTGATCAGATTACCTGAATAGATTTTAGACAAACAATAGATAAACAATACGTAGGCTGGTAGGCATAAATAAACAGTTTTATTGGTGTCTGACTGTTGAAAGTATTTATTTTTCATGAAACCCAACAAAATGTCTAACTTAAGCATCGTATGCAATAAATTGGAGTTATTTGTATAGTTGTAGATGATTAAAACCAGTTGGATAGTATGAATCAACAGTATCTTTATTCTAATTATCCCTCAGGCGAGTAAACATAATATACGTCATGGAGGCCAACTTTGTATTGTGTCATTCGTGTGTAATGGAGGCTGACTTTGTATCATGTGTAATGTGTTCTTATTTGTGTTTAAAAAAATCTGTAATTTGTTTTATTTATTTAAAGTTTATTTGTAATTTTAGTTTTGATTTTCAGTTTTTGAAGAGTTTTAATGTGTTCATTAAAATATTTACAAGATTGCTTGTGAGGTGATAGTTTTAGAAGTAAGCATGTGTTGAAACGATAAAGTCCAAGTTTCCCATAGAGGTAGGAGGGTAGGGTACTAGGCACGTAAGATTTTACACACCTAACAATTATTTTTTTAAATAATGATTTTATTAATGCTAATCTCTTCTTTTTTTTCTGACAAAATAAAGATTACGGATTAAATTGTGCTTTTCAAGTAGGCCTAACTAATTAATTTTTGAATTCACAATATTATGTTTTGTTTATGAGGTGAAAGATTCGACCATCGAATCCAGTAAAACAGTGAATCCTAGAATCTCGAATACTTGTCAGGATACGGTGGATTCGAGGATTTGAGTGGCCCATCTCTAGTTTTTACTATATATATATTTTTTTTGTTAATTGTTATTATTATTATTATTATTATCATCATCATATTTTATTGGTTGGTAGCAATTCTGATTATTTATTTAACTAAGAGTACAAGGTACAATTCCAAGCATGAAGAAAAAAATATATCAATTGCGAGACTGGAGTTTCCCCTTTGACAGTGGTCAGGATACTGGTCGTTGTTTCTATTCTAGATTTAAGTTAGGTATTAAGTTGAGTGCTGATCTAATCAGTCGGTTCAAAAAGTGCATATCAAATACCCAAAACACAAAAAAGAGAGTAGTTTTTAGCCATCAGGTATTAATTATAAGATAAGGTATTTTAGCCTAAATTGACTAATTGATTCACTCAAAACACATACGTTTGATAAAGCACATTTGAACCGAATGTCTCAAGGTCATATGTTGCAAGAGAACATACCTTCTTTAATAGCACCCTGAGTAGCGAGATTGAACGCCAGTTCACTGGAGTCGACTATATGATGAGCTCCATCTAGCAGTCGAAACTTCAACCCTGACAACTTGTGTCCTGACAGCAGCCCTGGACACAACACAATTACAATAATCACTGTCCATTAGTTGGAATTTCACCCTTGACACACATGTTTACAGTGATTGCAGTGACAATCACTGTCCTTCGGTCGGAACTTCACCCTGGACACACACATGTACAGTGATTGCAAGATATTGGTATTGTAGCTTTTCTTCTCTAAAAATAAGAAAAATATTTCATATTTATTGGCAGAAATATTGTTCATAACTGTATTGTGAGGAATAAATTCTATTAAAGCTGAAACCTACTTCCTACTCTCCCTCAAAATAAACAAGGAGAGTAGTTTAGAGGAAGTGCATCTATATTTGCATGGAGATAATTGGGTATAGCAAGTAACAACATTCTCAATTATTATTGACCTTTCTGTGCCATGAGTCGGAACCCCTTCTCAATTCCGGGTATGAACTGTTTGGGGATGTTTGTCCCAATCGTCTCATCAACAAACTCAAGTTGAGTGTTCTGGTGCGCAGGCAGTGGCTGAAACACAAATAACAATGTGAATGTTGAATACCTTACTACAACCATTCCTGCACTCAGTAATTGTTTAGTTTGCTTTTATGATATTTACGTTGGACCCATTCCAACTTGAAAAATAAAAAAATAATTAGAGCTGTGAGAGTTCTCAAAAATAGAGTCTTAGAAATGTTTTGGTAGTTATTAGGGATCTACTAATGGCGAATGTTTTGATAGGGAATAGTTTAAAATTGCCCAGTGAAAATCTTCTTTCTAATATGAACAGTTTTGAATTTAAATAGATAATAAAATTTAAATATAACGTTGTTGTTGTGATGTTGATTTTTAAATTATTATTATTATTATTATATTACTTATTTGTATACATATTTTAAATATGGCTGGTGAAATTTTTAACAAAATCTTTTGAAAGACACCACTACCACTACTGTAAGCTTGTGAACAAACAAAGGGTGCAAAATGAACTGAAGAGCCTCCTAACTTCACATCTAGACTTACTTCATGATCAATTACTTTCCAGATATTTCCTCGCAAGACTGGTAAGAACTCCTTTCACTATCAATATTGATTAACTTCCAGATTTCATCTGGGAGGAGGCTAATGAACTAAAGTGTGACACAAATGCTAAAGAGCAATTCCAAGCAATGAGTCTTGAAGTGTTTTGGATAATCTATCTTCATGTTGCTAATAGTGTTGTTTAAGTTTTCTTCAATACATCTGTCTGAATCTGCCTTTGAAAAACTTCATGTACAAGTTGATGTAGAGAATGAACTAAGATGTGTATTATCTCAACTGAGGCCTAGCATTTAAGGAATTTTAAAGAGAAACAATGTCAGCCATATCATTAATTTTCATTTGATACTTATTTAAATATTTTTGTATTTTTAATCAATAATTTTTATAATGTTTTTCACATCAATTTATCACTTTGATATTGTGTTTCCATCACTCAGCATTGTATTACAATATAAATTTAAAAATACATTTACTATGTTTATTTTTGTTTCACATTTTCATCATCGTGAACAGCTTCCAGCCACTGGCTGGATCTGTTTGGAACGTAAGCCTCTCCACCGCCTCTCTCCCTCCACCTTGGCCCAATGCTTTCCTCTCGCCTACACACTCCTCCTTACTCCCTTCAGCCATCCTCTCAGACTTATACCCCTCCCCCCCTCCATATCCAACATCCTACTGAGCATCCTCTCCACTCTTCTGACATGGCTGTATCACCTTAGCTGTGCCTTCTCTATCCTGTCCTGGACTGTTTCTTCCTATTCCTCTTACTCCCTCATTTCTCATCCTGTCAAAATGTCACACTGATCCCGCTTCGCAGAAATCTCATTTCACTCTCCCGCATTCTGCTTCCATTTTGTTCCTTCATTACCCACGTTTCTGTAGCGTACATTAATATTGGTTGGAAATAGGCATTGTAGATCACTCCTTTGCACTTGTCTGGCATACCCCTGCTCCAAATCAGGCTTCTCACACTTCTGCTTGCCTTTCTCTCTCACTTATTTCTCTACTGTTCCTTCCTTTCTCCCCTACAATGCTTCCTACTGCCTAGATACTTGAAACTTTTTACCATCTTCAAAAGCTCCCCTCCGTCACGCCAGTTGTATACCTATCCTCTTTTGTTAGTAATTTTGTCTAAGATTCAGATTTGTTTTCAAAGTTAAATTGGAGATTCGAATTATGCCAATCCTAATTCTATTATTCTTTAACAATTTTTTTTCTCGCCTTGTGTTTTTTGTTTCTCACTTCCTCCTAATGAGTTCAGATAGAATGAAACCTAGGGCAGGGGATTGGGCGGTAACAAGAGACACTCATCAAGAGGCAACCATCATCTTATTGTCCAGTGACAGCAGTGTACAATGTGAACTGTGTTCTTCTTTACAAAGGAAGACACATTGTGTTCAATTCTCGTATGTGTTTATATTCATCTCTCCTGTACCTTCTTACAATTATCACAAAATGTGCCTCAAGAAGTTAAAATATTAAAATGAACTAGTGCCTAATGGCGTAATGAAAGAAGTTAAAAGAGGTCATCCTTAAAAAGCTCTAATTGTTTTGACTTTTGAGGTTTCTATCCAAAAGCAATTTTTACTTCGAAAATAATTTTGTCAGCCAATAAAATAAAAATTTCATATTCTTCCCTGTGCAATATTTTTAAAATTATTAGATTCATTTTATATCTATATATGTTAACTTAACTACACTAAGCAACTAGCTCGAACGCTACATTTTATTTAATCCTATTTTCCTTTTGCATTTTATGGTTCATTTCCTTTGAAGAGGGCAAAACAATAAATCAAATATATTATTTATGTAAAAGTATTCCTTGTAAATATTAAGCTATAAGCCTGACCTATATATTTAGCCTACGAACACTACACATCTCCATGGCGCTATATTCTAGTTCCACTTTAATATATTAAGAGTTATTATAAAACTATTTGCAGCCATGAGGGAGAGCAGACTAATTTATTCTATCCCTGATAAGATTAATAAAATACATCACAATAGATATTAAAAATGAACAACTTTAGATTGACAAATTGAATATTTGCTCACCTCTAGGATACCGGTAACTCTGGCAAACTGTCCAGACCCGCCCGACTGTTTCTTGTGAAGAAAGTCGAAGGTACATGGAGATGTCAGTGTCTCCCTGAAAGAAACCTTGGGTTTTCCAAGAATCACCGGACACCCATACTCGCGCTCCATGCGCTGTGAGGAATGAAACACATAATGTAAAAACAAGTGAAGCTAATATCATATCATAATATTGACCTGAGCATAGATAATACTGTATCGTACTGACCTGAGTGTAGATAATACTGTATTGTACTGACCTGAGTGTAGATAATACTGTATCGTACTGACCTGAGTGTAGATAATACTTTATCATTATGACCTGAGTGTAGATAATGCTGTATTGTACTGACCTGAGTGTAGATAATACTGTATTGTACTGACCTGAGTGTAGATAATGCTGTATTGTACTGACCTGAGTGTAGATAATACTGTATTGTACAGACCTGAGTGTAGATATTACTGTATTGTACTGACCTGAGTGTAGATAATGCTGTATCGTACTGACCTGAGTGTAGATAATACTGTATTGTACTGACCTGAGTGTAGATAATACTGTATTGTACTGACCTGAGTGTATATATTACTGTATCGTACTGATCCTGAGTGTAGATAATGCTGTATTGTACTGACCTGAGTGTAGATAATACTGTATTGTACTGACCTGAGTGTAGATATTACTGTATCGTACTGACCTGAGTGTAGATAATGCTGTATCGTATTGACCTGAGTTTATATAATACTGTATTGTACTGACCTGAGTGTAGATATTACTGTATTGTACTGACCTGAGTGTAGATAATGCTGTATTGTACTGATCCTGAGTGTAGATAATGCTGTATTGTACTGACCTGAGTGTAGATAATACTGTATTGTACTGACCTGAGTGTAGATATTACTGTATCAAACTGACCTGAGTGTAGATAATACTGTATTGTACTGACCTGAGTGTAGATAATACTGTATCGTACTGACCTGAGTGTAGATAATGCTGTATCGTATTGACCTGAGTTTAGATAATACTGTATTGTACTGACCTGAGTGTAGATATTACTGTATCGTACTGACCTGAGTGTAGCTAATGCTGTATTGTACTGACCTGAGTGTAGATAATACTGTATCGTACTGACCTGAGTTTAGATAATACTGTATTGTACTGACCTGAGTGTAGATATTACTGTATCGTACTGACCTGAGTGTAGATATTACTGTATCGTACTGACCTGAGTGTAGATAATACTGTATCGTACTGACCTGAGTTTAGATAATACTGTATTGTACTGACCTGAGTGTAGATAATACTGTATTGTACTGACCTGAGTGTAGATATTACTTTATCGTACTGACCTGAGTGTAGATATTACTGTATCGTACTGACCTGAGTGTAGATAATACTGTATTGTACTGACCTGAGTTTAGATAATACTGTATTGTATTGACCTGAGTTTAGATAATACTGTATTGTACTGACCTGAGTGTAGATATTACTGTATCGTATTGACCTGAGTGTAGATAATACTGTATTGTACTGACCTGAGTGTAGATAATGCTGTATTGTACTGACCTGAGTGTAGATAATACTGTATTGTACTGACCTGAGTGTAGATAATGCTGTATTGTACTGACCTGAGTGTAGATAATACTGTATTGTATTGACCTGAGTTTAGATAATACTGTATTGTATTGACCTGAGTTTAGATAATACTGTATTGTACTGACCTGAGTGTAGATATTACTGTATCAAACTGACCTGATTGTAGATAATACTGTATCAAACTGACCTGAGCGTAAATCTCCAGGTGCAGCTCTCCCATACCCGACACAATGGTTTCCTTATTATCATCATCATAGTAGAATTGGAAGGTGGGGTCTTCCTTGGTAAACCGAGCCACTGCTTTGCTGAAGTTGTCACGGTCTTTTGAGTTGGCCGGATTGATTGACATGGACACCACTGGATCTGGCACAAATATAGATTCCTGAAAGGAACACATTATTCCCACACATTATTCCAGACTAAAATGCTTAAGACGGTTATTGTTAATAAGCAGTGTAATGTGTACCATGGAAAGATTCAGCTTGGGGTCGGTAACGAAAGTGTCGCCACTGGCACAGTCAACTCCAAACAAGGCGAAAATATCTCCCGAGTAAACTTCCGACACGTCCTCCATCTCGCTGGAATGAAGTCGAACAAGGCGAGCTATTCTAACCTAGAATAAACAAACAACAAGCTATGTAATTGATACTTTCTCAACTAAGTGATTACATAAACAAAATACTTACAAACTAACTAGATTCTATGACAAACACAACACCCTGGCAAAGACTCCATCAGTGTTAAAATGCTACACAAAATGGAAATGATAGTCTGCAATTGGGTGGTAATTAAAAAGCTATGAAAAAATTAAAGTGACTCTCTTCTGAGTAGCTACTTTGCATTGCTTTCCACAGTGATACACTTCACTGCCTAAGTTAAAATTATAACATTCTAAATATCTCGAAGTTCTTTCATGGTAATTTACACAAGAAAAAAGTAGTTTGAATAAGTTTGGTGTGCCTAAGCACATTTATTGATTACTTAGATTTGCAAATTTTATTTAAGGTGCCAGTGAACTAACACCTGTTACATCACAAACCAATAAAATATTATTGATCACATCACAGAGAGTGGAGAGAGGATTAACACAAGGTCGAGTTGCTGTCCCCTTATTACAAATACAAATATTGCTATTTAATTATCACTTGGGATGTTGGACAGTAGCAGCACAAATCTGGTGACTCCAAATTAAAAACACCCTTGTCTTTTGTTCTATTAGGAGGTGGGGGAATACCAATGTCAGTAGAGAGAGAGAGAGAGTGTGTGTGTGTGTTTACTACCTTCATACTGCTGAGAGACAATCAAGTTCCGGGTGCAATGTGAGTCTTTGTGTTCTGTCATGTATACAGTTATTTATGTAGGTTCAGCACGTGTCACACCTTTAAAGAATTAGAGAAGGCTCGACCATATTTCGAAGCTCATGTTAATTAAAGGCTTGCTTAGCTTGCTCCGGTCAACCATTTATGAGTCTGTTCTGAGTGAGCCAGACAAGGAGGTAACCCAAACAGGGGTCGGCAACATGGTTCCCGTGGGAACCATGGCACTCTCTTGACAGATTTTTAGTGACCGCCTTATAATTTGTAATTTTGCACATCTTTTATTAAATATTTTTGTTTTGTTTGAACTTGGCGTATAAAAACTCTTTTATCCGTTGTTGATAAAGTGTACCTTGAAACTCCATTCCTACAGTGCATCAACTTACAAACGTATCTGAATCAGTGTTCTGAACCATGAAGCATCTTAAGTCAAAATATAGATCAAAATTAACTGATTTTTATCTTGATAACTGCTTACATACAGCGAGCTCCAGTTATATTACTGACTACATCAAGTTCGCTGACAATATGCAGTGCCAAGTTTCACAGTAATGATTAAGGTACTTAAATAAAGTTCGCAGTTTGCAGTTTTGATGTTTATGCTAGTTTACTATTCCATTACAATCCTCATATATTAGTTTTTAACAATAATCCTAATTTGTAACTTGCTTCAAAGTATGAGGCTCAAATATTTAAATCGAAAGAATGATAATATTATAGTTGGTGTTTTGTTTATTTCATTTAAAATATGTATATTCTCAACCTGTCACATACATAAATAAAAGGTGAAAATTCAAATACAAAAATCGACATTTTTCTTGGCGCCCCCAAAGTAGAACAAATTTTGGAAAATAACTCTTCATGCTTAAAAGGTTGCCGACCCCTGGAGTAGAGATTAAAAAGGGTGTCAAACACAGATACAATTTAAGGTGTTTCAAACCTAAAGAACATTTAAATGGTTTCAAACCCAAATTACATTTAAGGGGTTTTAAATCTAGATAGCCTTTTAAGGTGAATTCAAACATGAGAACATTTTAAAAATTGTCAAACATAATTTTTTCAATAGTTAAATAAGAAACACAATTTTCAAAAGAAATTAACTGTAATTGCTCTGCCCATCCTCTAGATCTTTTTCTATTTAGATTGGCCCTCAGGAACGGGGTAGGTGTAGCATAAGACATAAATAGAAGTTTGTTTTTACATGACATTTATTCGAAAAATGCAAGTTTACTACTAAAAGACTACAGAAAATGTGTAGTTCCTAACACTAATTAAAGATATTGAAACATAAAGACTGTGTAGACAATTTTGCCAGTACCTAACTCACTGCAAAATATACAGAAAGCCTGCTTGGTAGTCTAACTGCTCTGTCACCCAGGCGTGTTCCTGAGAGCCTCCGTTTAATCCAATGATCAAGGCTCTCTGCCCAAAACTTCAATAGTTTTCTCCCTGAAAGAGGTCATCTCCTGCTTGTTTTTTAATCTTGTTTATCGGGTCAACACGAAGTGACTCTTTCAGGTAAACATAATTCGCAACACTTCACTTAATCGAGTGCATCTTCTTACAACATTATGTTCAGTAAAAAATGCTTGAATCAGCATTTTGGCAATACCTTCTAGATGTCATCAATGTTTATTCTCACCTAACAAAACTAGAACGATAAAAGAATACAAACAAGCACACTAAGGAGTGTTACCAAACTAATAAAAATAATTGCCACAAAAATGTAATAACATTAACTATTGGATAGGGATGTGCACGACTCAAAAATTTGAAATCGAGATGAGAAAAAAATATTGATCTTGTCTCAAAGTTCAAAATGGATCTTGAAAAAGCAAATAAATGCTCCGAGAAATTTACAAACCAAAACAGAATTTATTATAAATACCCAAAAATAGGCTGCACTTTTACCCCAAAAACAGCCTTTATAAAATGATAACAAATAATTTATTAATTGTTCTATTGGATAATACTTAACATGTATTGTCCCTTTGAGGACTAAATCTAGTTATATCGATTTATATAGTTTTTTATCTTTACAATAGATGGTAACCTTTGCCAATTATTTTCAAAAAGATTATTTAAAAGTAGATGAACCTCGACATTAATTATATAAATTAATGTCTGACCACATTAACATTCTATAATTACTTTTTTTCTCTTCACATGTTTTAGAGACTTTTCATTAGAGCCTGTCCATGACTATTATTATTCTATTGTGACCAGAATTTAGTGTATTTGTTAACAAGATTTGGAATCTTACAAAAAGCTTACTTTACACGTAGTTTACTTTTTAAGTAGATTCATTCTCAAATTTCAATAATTTTATATTGATTAAAGAGATTGTATTTATAAATTCTGGCTATTATTATTAGGCAGCTTATTTTTGGGCCAAAACAACAAATATTATTTTTCCTAGAAAGAAGTACAAATTTTGTGATTTCTAACTTTAGTTCATTTAGGAGTTAAAAGTGTTTTAAAGAGTAGAAGAAAAGTTTTAGTTATAAACAACATTTTTCAATATCAAACTTTGACACTATAAGCTGTTATACTGCAAAATTAAATTTAAATAGCATAAATTGCAGCCATCACCATTTTGTTAATTGCATTTAAGAATAAAAATGTGTATTTTTTTTAATGCACTATAAGATAATCCAAAGCAAGCACCAGCCTGAATGTCAAAAAAACTTTCGCATGCTATAAATTATGTATTATATTTATCTTTAACAAACATAATTTACATTTAATTAATTTCAAAGGAAGTTTTTTCGTCTTGATCTTGGTATTTTTATATTCTTGTGTCAATATTGTTTCACACATCCCTACTATTTGGTATCGTAATTGATTTGAAAACATTCAATTCTATTTTTAAAAATGCTATTCACACCCCCATAATTAATACTACTTATAAAACCAATCAGAAGGGTTATTTCTGATGAGATGACATACAGGCAGATTGAGAAGAAAGAGAGCAAGCTCAGAAAGAAATGAATCCTCAAAAATTTTGTAAAGATTTCATAAGGCCTAACTACAGGCATCCACTTAGGCCTACAAGAAAAACCAACATGAATGTGACTTGCTGCTTGCTAATGGTCTCATTAAAATTAAATTTACCTTATTCCCAAAATTAAATAAATACAAATTAAGATTTATATTAGGGGAAAATGATAAGATTACAGTGTTGAAAAGATAAATGGACAGACAGTATATAAAGTGAGTTGAAGTGCCTATCATTTATTAATTATCTATTATTTTATAATAAAGGAAATTGATAAAACTAAAGAAAAAGGAAAAATAAATGACTAAGAGAAAATTTGATTAAGAAAGCCTCAACCGTGCCACCCCCTTTATGGCTACCTTCCGTCCCTTAGTCCCATAACCTAAGTTCAACAAGCAGCCACAGAGGGCGCGGTTTTAAATTACAAAAAAAAGGGGGTAATCACAGAGAGGCCATGTCATCCAGCTTCGCCTCTTGTCTTACCAGAAAAGCTAAGGCTAGGTCTAATGGACCTAACCAAAAGGTAGTCTGAGATCAGACAAGAACTAACAAAGGTTAACAAGTACAGCCCAAGGGCTCATTTATTTTGATAATACTCAGAGTTAGATAATATGTACAATATTGGAAAATAAACTTTGATATTTATATAAGCTAATGTATAAATGATAAAGTAATTCTCTTATAAATATAGATACAATAGGATATAATAATCCGCGATGAAAAAGAGAAATTGTTTCTAATAAAAAAATATAAAGTTTTACAAATAATCAATCTTGCCATGAAAATATCAAGTCTTTAAATCGTCAAGTTAATATCTCCCATGAAACTATCATTTAATGGGTTTTGAACCTCATAGTAATAAAATGTAACTTTGGAAACATCTGACTGAAAACAATACATATAATCTAAAGTTAACATTTCCCGTTAACTAATAAACTAGCCTAACTGAAATAAACACAATAGACTGTAAACATAACAAATACCCTAACACTAACCTACAAATACAGATACAATAATTCGTTACGACCATAGTTCGAACCCTGACCTGAATCCAAAAGCTAAAGGTTAAAGTCAAGTTTCCCTTTAAAATCCACCGGGATTTGACCCAAGACCTAAGTGTTACTATGTTTAAAGTCAAAGTATTAATATTCTTGTTAAGAAACGAACTTGCCAAATTTCTCCAAGAGTTAAACCCTGACCTCAATTTAACCATATTTATGGTTCGAGAACAATCTCCCTAGTTAACACTTATTCTGGTAAACTTCACCGAGCTTCGCACCCTGACCTGTAATAAGTACAGTTCACGGTCGAAGATTACTTTCCCTAATTTACATTAAACAAATTAAAATTCCTCCAGGATTCGAACCTCGACCTAACATACTCAAATTCCATGGTCGGCGATTAATTCCTGTCATTAAGTATAGCTTACATTTTATAAGACGGTCCTAGGGGCCTACTATCTGCCCAAGTTATGCTAATTCCTAATCGGCATCAAAGAGTAAAGATTACGTTGAAACACAAGCTTATATTCGATTTTGCCCAGCGGGGAAAATCAGGAAGGAAAGAGTTACATCACAATGTCGTCATAGACGTCCAATCATAAGGCGCTACACAATTATAACACAGTCCACACTCGCATAGCAACGGGCGGTGGGGGGGTAGCAACGGACGTCTGGCTCACTGATACGGTTATTTTGAACTGCACTCTCACGCATGCGCGCGTCGGACGAGTGTCCTAGTTCAGAGAAGGGGTGAGGATATCTGACTTTCACTTCACAGTTTTCTTGCAGCACGTACACAAAAGTCTTTCTGTTGCGCAATAGTTGATCTTCAATGAAACTTCGACTTTTCTGTCAAAAGGGTAAGTTGAAAACAGTTGTTGGTGACGGGCCAGTCTGTAGCTACGGTACAAGCCCACCTTTTTTTCGCATTGTTCTCCAAATATTATAAACACATAATAAATCAACCCCCCTCCCCAAAAACAATATTACAATATTGGATGAAGCAAATTATGCTACATGCTTCTAAGCTAGCATTCCTAAACAGTCATGTAAAATTTCTTCAAGCTTGTATTAATTTGAATATAACCCCAAAAGGCCTCTGTATAAAATATCTTATGTCTGCCATCCCTCCAGCAATAAGACAACATTTCACAATCCTTAACACAATACATTCCAGAGAACTCAATATAACCTTATTCAATCAGTATCAGAAACTGGCACTGTACCACTCAATACAACTTTCCTCCTTTTACAAGATAGTTTTTCTATCCACTTCGCATCTCATGCAACTTGTGAACAGCATTCTACCAACAGCAGTAGAGATTCAAGCAAAAAAAGCCAATGACCGTCTCCGAAAACTTTCTAAACTTTGTATCCTCGCACTCAAAACTACGCCACCTCCAGGAACTGAGATAAGCAGACCCAAATCCAGTAATCCTCCTTTGATTGCTGTCAAGCCCTCATCAGCCACAATATTCAACCTCCTCCCACCCAACAGAACTACTTGTACACTTGCCATTCCCTCAAGAATAATTGAGACGACGCCCTCTAATAAATCCATCAACAATAACAAAACCAATATTATATCCACCATTGGTCCAGACAACAGTTCCATTCTGAACCTATCAGAGCACAATCTCTCAGAGTTAACTCTCTCTAATAAGCCTGTCAATAATAACATAACTGGCACTACATCCACCATTGGTCCGGTCAGCAGTTCCATCCTGAACCTATCAAAATACAATCTCTCAAAACATGATATGAATGCTCTGTCCAAGGGTATCTCCTCTTCACCTCCCTCTCAATTTGATCACTTTGCCCTAGTTCAGAATGTCCTTTCCTATGCTCGCACTCTAAGATTGAAACATTTCTTCCAGAACAAATCCTACACTATATTCCGTTCACGATAGGTTATTACCTGGATGACAGTTCGAAAATCATATGTTTGGGTTTTGGGTTGCCAACACTTGTAAAAGATCACAGTTTTGTTATAAATGTAAAGATCTTTAATTACCTGTTATATATTACATTTAAAATAACATAAACTTAAGTTTTCTCATACTATTTCATTTTTTTAAATAATTTCTTTTTATCCAACTCGAAACAATATTTTAAACATAATTAAAAGTACTTATTTTTTGTTTTGGAACATTATTTATTATGTTTAATGTAGTGCACACATCAATACCTTTTAATACAGGCATCGTATTTACTTGGAAAAGAGAAAATTTTTGTCATTTTTTTTTACATACAATAAATTATTTTATGATTATTTTATCGTATTTTGAAATATTTAACTGAATAAAATATTTTCATCAAATGCGTGTCTGCATCATTGTAAAAAACTTGTTTACCATTATGTTAAATCGTATGGTTTAAATTTGTCAGTCGCCATTTTGAAGCTATCTTTGTTAGAAGTTTTTGTGAAAGTGGTGTGAATATTTTTTTAAGTGGAATAAAACTATAAATAAACTTTGTGTCCGACCTCAAATAAATATATAAATAATATTGGCCTAAATTACTGTGGTTAACTATCACAATAAAATATATTACCATCTGTTTTCATTACACATCCAAAGTGATAGATGTCAGCTGTTGGCGTAGTGATATATTAGGGATTACTTCTAGTAACATTTCGAGCTGTCATCCAGGAAAACTTAGCTCGTGAATGACTTATACCAGCCCTGACAAAGACATAGATCCATCCCTCTACAAGTTCAAGCCACCTTCAGACTGGGATCCCACACCACTACCCTCAGAACACCCTCTGGAACAGTTCATCACTTACCTCCTTTCCAATATTGCCGATCCACTCTTCCCGAAGACACTACTTTTGAAACGGAACCTCAACACCAACAAACAAAAAGCTATCAAAGCACTATAAAACAACATTGATCTAATCATCCTACCAGCTGACAGCCCCATCACAGTCACCTTGAATCGTATTGACTTCACCACAAAGGCACAAAGTCAGTTATCCGACCACTCCATCTACAGACCACTCACAGAAGACTCAACTGAAGATGACAATGCGCAGATTAAAGAGTTCTTACAACGTGAAGGTCCCCGGCAGAATCTCACCACTAACTCAATTCAACTTATCTTTCCACAAAAACCTCCATCTCCCATACTGTATCTCCTCCCTAAGATCCACAAAGAAATAAGACCTCCACATGGCCGTCCAATTGTATCTGGTCACGGCTCTCTAAATGAGAGAATTTCATCTCTGGTTCATTCACACCTACAACCCTTTGTAAAACAACTTCTCTCATTCATACAGGATACAAAACACTTCTTAGACAAAATTCCCAAAATTAAAAATCTTCCACCAAACTGTTTTCTGGTCACTATTGATGTCACAGCACTCTACACTAACATCCCTCATGTGCATGGAATGTCAGCAATGGAGCATTTCTTAGAGCGCAGACCTTCTGGGTCCAAACCTACCACTTCTTTTCTGGTGGAGCTAGCTAGCATGAGCCTTCAATTTAACAACTGTCGTTTTCTAGACAAACACTACCTACAGATAAAGGGCACAGCTATGGGTACACGCATGGCTCCTTCATATGCTAGAAGAACGCTTTCTACATTCTCAGCCCATCAAACCCTATCTATGGCTTCGCTACATCGACGACATTTTCATGATCTGGCCTCACTCCGAAGAATCCTTGGATGTCTTTCTAGATAATCTCAACAATTGCAGCCCCTTAAACTTCACCCACAATAAATCACATGATGTGAATCTGTTCCTTGAAAACAACCAAATTTGTACCACTGTACATATAATTACCAACAATACCTCCACTACCATAGCACCCATCCTTCATATACAAAAAGGTCTCTACCATTCAGCCTTGCCATACAAGCCAAACGGATATGTTCAGAACCCGATGATTTAACTGAATATTGTAAACAACTCTCCACAGCTTTCCAAAGCAGAGCTTACCCCAAGCCTTTGATAGACAACCAAAACTCCAGAGCACTCTCCAGGGATGACTATGACCCTCAAAAAAGAGTTGAGAACATCCCTCTCACAACACAATACCATCCTGATCTACAACGTATCAACACCATCCTTAAAAGTGGTTATAAATTCCTAAATAGTTTCACCCCGACCCAAAACCTTCTTAGTTCACCCCCAAGAGTCACTTTCAAACAGCCACCCAATCTCCACAATATTCTAGTTCATACCCTTGCGGTAGCACCCGTTGCAGCACATGTGGAATCCACCTGCCAGCTACATCCTTCAATAGCAAAGTAACCAAATTGGAATACTAAATTCCTGGTTATTAGAATTGCAAAACCAATAACTTGATAAATCAACTACAGTGCAAATCATGTGATATAGAATATATGGTCCTTACTACAGGTTCTCTCAGACAGGGAATGAACAATCCTCGTTTTGACACAAACCACAAAGATCTGGACAAGCCTGTACCCATCCATGCCAATACCCACAACCAGGACTTTCAAACCTGCTACACCACCAAAATATTAAGAGCATTTCCCGAACAGTGCAAAAGTTCTCAACTTAGACAGTGGGAACTGGCCCACCAATGGATTACCAAATCAAGATTACCACCAGGCCTCAACAGAAGATAGTTTATTTCTATTTCTATAAGATTATCATTTTTCAAATAATAATAATTATTATTATTATTTATTATTATATTTATTATCAGTATCATCATCACTGCCGCCAGCACCACCACCACCACCACCAGCACCACCACCACCACCATCATCATCATCTCATTACTATTATTATTTTAAATAGGTCTATATAAATACTAACAGCCAAGAAATTTATCTTTACTCCCAAAAACAGTTGGCATAATGTGTTTCTAACAGTTTTTTCTTTAAACTCAAAATGGAGTAATACAATGTTTGTGTTATTTAATTGTACTCTTCTTTGTGTTTGATAAAGGCAACAATACCGAAATATCATTCTATTTGTGTTAAAATGTGACTACTTCTAATATAGAAGACAGAAGAAAGGAAGATGTCACCTTTGTGCATTGGATTCTTCCCATATTTTTCCTCTTTCCCTATCATCAAATTTACTCTTAGTAGTTTATTTTTTCTTTTTATTTAGTTTTATCAATTTCCTTTATTATAAAGTTATTTAATCATTGGGCTAACTCATTTTTAAACATTTTAATTATCTATTAGCAATATAATACAAGGACTGTAACAATAACATTTTGTAATTTAAAATTATTGCATCAAAGTTTACCAAGTGGTAATGGAGTGTAACACTTGGACAAAATGAGAGAGGAGCTTTAGCAATAACTACCTTTTTGGATGTTCTCGTGTTGAAAATGTTCTCTCCTTTCCTGAGCACACCCTGATAGCAGCGCAGATAGGTTAGCTGGCCATAGCGACCCGCCTCCAGTTTGAAAGCCAGCCCTAAAAAAGGTGCCCTGCCATCTCTAGCTGGGTCTAACACAACTTTCTCTGTCTCCTCTCTACATGTGAATAACATACATCACAATGGCATATTCACTCAAAAAAATCTATGGTTACAACAAATATAAACATTTCGTTGGTTTTAAACATCAAGAACATATCAAGAACATTGATAAATTAATTAAAATTGATAAAACACCAACTCAATGTCTTATTTTTATATTTAGAATTCTTTGCTTTAATGAAACGTTGTAAACAATTGTTAACGTTGTAAACAATTGTTCAGAGGGATGGACATAACAACCACACCTCATGCATGACAATACCCACCTGCCAATCTCTCGAAGTGCAAAGTTGTTTACCTCCCCAGGATTTGGCAAGTAGTCTAGGACCGCATCTAGGAGAGGCTGCACCCCCTTGTTCTTGAGGGCTGTCCCCAAGAGCACAGGGGTGAACATGCGACGCAGGCATGATCGACGAATGGCCGCTTTCAAGTCACTTTCAGTTGGAGTCTTCTCCTCTGTTGGATCATTTCATGTAACGTTAATGGCAATGTCTGTTTCCAAAATGTTGTCTTGTCCTCTTTCCTGGGAGATGAGAGTGCAGAACTGATGAATATTAGTTTCAAATCAAATAACTAACTAATGATTTAAGAATGTATGAAACCAGTACAATGATGTAATGTAAGCAAAGGTGAAGGAAGGAGAGTTAGGTTAAGGCTGTTGAAAAACAAATAAACTTGTTTCTTAATTTCTTAACAGCTAACCATAATTAGAACATTTTGAAAATATTCCTTTATAATCTCAAGAAACAAGGAAAAAATTACAATTTTTAAAAAAGTTAGCAAGTAAGTGAAACTTGTAGTGTTGCCAGATGAGATATTAAAACTACCTTCAAGTGTTTTTTTTTACTATTGCATCTCACTACCCATTTGGGTTATAGCCTTATGTATTAATTACTCCAATGGTTTTAGGATAAGGAAGATTATATTTATAGGAAGTGTACCCGCATGGGTGCATGGCGGGAGAGTGGAAAACCACCTTGAGTACATTCGAATGAGATTAGAACCTTAATCTCCCCTTCATTGGCAGTCTGGTCTACTGCGAGAGTAACACGTTAGATCATGTGGCCACCAATATGGATTACGTTCAAGTTACTAATAACATTTTAACTAGAGATGGGTCTAATCCACTATTTCTCGAATCCGAATCTTGAATCCAAGTCCTAGCAAATTGTTAGAAATTTTAATGATCTACAAATAGACCTACATTACACAATATAGGCCTAAACTGTAAATTAATATTTAATTCAATCAATCCCAACCACACCTTGCAAAATACAGGATAAAATCCAGCCAAATTAAACAATTTAGACTTATATTATTGTTTATAAATCAAATCAATCAAAGTTTGAGTGTCTTTCAGTTTATTTTAAAAGTAGTTGATAGAATGAGTTAAGTTTCTAAAAAAACATGTGAAATGAACAAACAGAATAGACCTAGGTACCTTAAGATCAACTTTAATCATCAGTGAAGGATTATAATTTATTTTAATAAGAAAGCAAAAATGAAAATACAAACAGATTTTTAAAAAAATACTAAAGCAAACAGTAATTAAAGATCTAAGGAACAAGCTATGTGTGATTGAAAAAAGGGGTTATTTTAAAAGAGTTAGTTCTACTAACTTATGTTCAAACAGTGCTGTGTTTATACTCTATAATCCTATTCAAGTAATTATATTATGAAAAAGATTGGTAAAAGATACATCTACAGAATTGGATAAAAAGGCTTGAATAAGAAGCTGAAACAACTTAGTTGTTTTTTAGAATGGAATAGTTATTGTTCAAGAAACCTAACATTTTTACACGATCTGGATCTAAACGATTTAGTTTTTTTTTTATCACAAATAAGACCCACAGCGCTAAAAAGTCTCTCTGAAAAATCTTTTGCTAGAGGGATGGTGAAGTATTTCTTGGCAAGTTGACAAAGTCTTGGATACCGAGCCGAGTTAAACTTCCAAAATTGCAAAACATTTGTATCAGGAGATACCACACTCTCTCCCAAGTAGCCCTCAACTTCATCTTCTGGTGTTAAACCAACATTGGTTTTTCCGGGTAGAGTAGCTTGAATAATATTACAATATAGTGACCACATCCCGTGAGCTAGTTTGCTTTCAGCAGAGATGACCTAAGCAAAGATAAGTGTGACAAATATTATTCATTAAATTATTTAGATTAGGATTAGGCCTACCTTGTTATAAAAATGTGAATTGTAAAAAGAAATATAGGCCCTATCATTTGGAAATTTTATTTAATTTACTAATATTAGGTTCAGTGGCTAGCTCTGATACATCGTCAAGTTCTTGTAGCTGTTACTAATTGGACTTTTGCATCCTTAACACTTTCTTTTAAAGGCGAGGATCAAACATGGTTGCCATTGAATAAATCTTGTGTTTATCAACTTCTTGGTATCCATACTGAAGCTTTAGAGAATCCACCAGATCATTTTCTATGCCACGAACAAGAGCTTGGCTTCTGCAATTCTAGTGGAGTGCTATTGATGATTGGAATTCTTTCTGATGCACTAACACTAGATGTGCTTACAGCAAAAGTTGCTTTGTCGAATATTTGTAGAGTGTTAACAACCTTTGTTATCAAGTCCCACTGAGAGGCACTCAGCTCTGTGGGTACATTTAGCCTGGTTGCTGCAAGCGAAATAGCTGGCCTTTGTTCAAGAAGCCTATGTAACATGTGGAGAGTGGAGTTCCACCTTGTAGGCTTATCTTGAATGAGTTTGTGTTTACTGATGCCAACAGTTTCTTGTGCAGCTTTCAATATGTTGGTGGCTTGAGATGAATGTTTAAAGTGTCCAACAATTCGGCGGCACGACGAGATAACATTTGTTACTGCTTTGGCATTGAGCAAACCATCTTTAACAACAAGTTGGAATGTATACACTAGGCAGGTATATGTTGAAATGAGGATGAATTCAAAGCACATACAATATTTATTTCATTATACCTCACAATACATACCATTTTATCTATAAGACTCCACTAAGACAGTACTTTTACAATAAAATTGGCTATATTTGTTTTAGTGTTTGATATTTCGGGGAATGTGGTCAATTCCAAACAAATATGTCTGCAAAATGAACTGTTAAGCTCATATAATCATCATTTGCTGATGATGTCCAGAAATCAGTTGTTAAAGAAACATACTCTGCTTGTTCCATCAGTTTTTTCACTGAAGAATGTGTCTCATCATACATGTTATTATTATTTTATTAGAAATCAACTTTCTTGACACCATTGTGTAACTAGGTTCCAAATAAGCAATTAGGTTTTTAAAGCCTTTGTTTTCTACAACCATTAGTGGTTGATTATCCTATATTATCATTTCAACAATTAATTTATTAAGTGCTTCACTTCGCTTATCTCCAGGCTGAAACTTTCGTTTTGTGTCCAGGTGTTTTTTCAATGTTGGTTGGTAAGCACTAGTTTTCTGTGGACCTATTAAAGTCTTGACACAAAATAATTGAATTGTTTGGGAGATTTTTTATCTAGATATATAAAATTTCCAATTGAGGATGACGCAGAACAACTTGGAGTTGATAAATCAATTTCACTAATTTGTGTGTCGACACATTTTTTACTTGTACAGTGATCCAAATCATCATCTTTAATTTTCCTATTAAATGCGTTTGTGGAATGCCTCTTTAAATGTTTTTTCATAGCACTTGTTGTAAGAGATCAACCTCCCCGAGAAATATTTGCCCCACAAAAATTACAGTTTTCAAAACCTTAATCAGAGGCACAAATTTTAAAAGTCTCAAACTTGACTTGACTTAATTTTCTTGATTATATTGTTCTTAAAACACAAACATTGATGAAAACACTTAAAAAAAAAAGACTGGACAGAATCACAAAAATAAAATAAATATTTATTCTAATGATTAAAGTTTTAAAACCACCAAAAACAATCCCCTGATAATTTTGATAGCAATCCCCATACATTCAATAACATATCTAAAAAAATAATAAACTCTTAGTTAAATCACTTTAAAAACAAATGAACTAGCAAGTCATTATTTGATTCTTAAAACTTGATAGCGCTCCTAAGTGATCAGATTACCTGAATCGATTATAAACAAACAATCAATATACAATACATAAGCCAGTAGGCGTAAATAAACAGTTTTATCAGTGTCTAACTGTTGACAGTATTTATTTTCATGAACCTCAATACAATATCTAACTTAAGGATCTTATGAAATAATAATAATAATTATTATTATTATTATTGTTGTTATTATTATTATTATTAGCACCGCGTCTTACTACCCATTCTGGGTTGTACGCACTTACGCTAATGTGTAATGGTAGGGTGATTGTGAGATGAAATGAAGGACCTACAGCTTAACGTGGGATCCGAACAACGGTGGAGGCCTGGCATCCCCCACATTCACAAGATGTCTTGTCAGAGGTGAATGAAGGGTTTGGTAATCAGATAAATCTGTGCGGGGACCGAGGATTGAGCCCCGGACACCAGCACGAAAGTCCGACACCTTACCCCTAGACCACCAGGTAATCTTATCGTATGAAATAATATGGGGTTTTTTGCTTAGTTGTAGATAATAGAAACCAGTTGGGTAGTAGGCATTAACAGTATCTTTATTTAATCGTCAATCTGGCGAGTAAACAACAAACATATACATCATGGTGGCTGACTGTGTATTGTTTGTAATGTGTTCCAATTCCTGTTAAAAAGAAGCCGTAATTTGTTTATTTATTTCAAGTTTATTTGTAATTCTGCTTTTGATTTTCAGTTTTCAAGAGTTTTAAATGTGTTCATTAAAATATTTACAAGATTGTTTGTGAGGTTAAAGTTTCAAAAGTGAGCATGCACTGTAACGGTTAGGTCCAGTTCGAGTTTCCCATAGAGGCGGGGTGTGGGATATTATCCACATTAG
>CABEEJ010006040.1:16780-31222 GCA_901482245.1 Timema douglasi | reverse complement strand
GTGTGTGTGTGTGTGTGTGTGTGTGTGTGTGTGTGTGTGTGTGTGTGTGAGGGCCCCCCTCTTCTCCCGGGACAGGATGTGGGTCGGATGTCAACTTGGGGGTGTTCCCTAGAAGCAGTCGGCAGAGTTCCATCCGACCCACATTTACACATATTCTCCTTCTATCCCGTGGCATTGTGGGTAACTCTGATACAGATCACACACTCTCAGGTCAGGGACATACCTGGTCTGAGACAGAAACACTCGTATTTGTATTTTGTAATCCCTGGTGCATGATCAGGAATTGAGTTGTATTGTTACCTGTTGTCCTAGGTTAAGTTAGTTTGTAATTTGTGACTCGAAAGAGAAAAATGACCCCAATCTTTGAATATTTATTTTGTCTGTTGTGGCCGGCTTAGAATCGAGTCATTACAAAATATAATCTATATTTAAAAGTCCTTACCGTGGTCGAGAGCGTCAAGGCGTTATTATTATTATTATTATTATTATTATTATTATTATTATTATTAGTACCGCGTCTTACCACCCGTTCGGGTTATACTCACTTACGCTAATGTGTAATGGTAGGGTGATTGTGAAATGAAATGGAGGACCTACAGTTTAACATGGAATCCGAACCACGGTGGAGGCCTGGCATTCCCCACATTCACAAGATGTCTTGTCAGAGGTGAAGGAAGGGTTCGTTAAGGCGTTGATCTTCAGAAGTTGACCAACTTTCTGTTATAATATGATCCACGTCTTACTACCCATCCGGGTTTGGGAGGAGGAAGGTATAAATTAGAGGAAATACCTGCATTTACGTAAAGGAAGTGTCTTAAGCTCGATTTGTCTGGACAGGCATGGGAAGGTCAGGGTTCTAATCTAGGCTGGGTGTACTTGTATTTTTTTCCCTCAATATTTTTAGTTTTTCCCTCCACGCAAACTCTGAAGCACTTCCTCTAAATTGCTACCTTCTTCGTCCCCCTATCAGTGTAAATATGCGGACAGTTCAGCAAAATGGTAAGGCGGGAAAACATTTATAACAAATGACGATCTAGTTGCGCTGAGAGACTGAAGCAGTCTAGTTGCGCGGCACGCCGCTAGGACAGCGCTAGTGGAGGCGGCTCACCTAGAAAGCGCCGCTGGCTCGTCAGTCAGTTCAACGAAGTGGTAGAGTGTGCACGTATGTGAGTGTCGGTCCTAGGTCATATCCAGCGCTAGTTCGGTCCGCGAGTGTTTGTGTGACATGTGACAGCGAGAACATGGTAGTGGTCACGGAGGAGGGAAATAGTAAGATATGTCGGCTCGTGTCCGTCAAGCTACTGGAAGGGGACAATGGGCCCCGAGTCCCCGAGATGAGGCCCCAGGGAGCCCCGCGCAGGGAGCGGGAAAGGCAGAGGGCAGCGTGGAGGCGGGCTTCCTCCATGCCTCGGCTATTATCGGTAAGCAAGACTCGAACCCGGGTCACACACACATTTTACTACTACTATCTTACTACCCGTTTGGGTCGAACGCAAATATACTAATAACTCCAATGTACTAGGTATGAAGAAGGTTGAATTTAGAAGTGTACCCGCATTTGCTTGTAGGGTGAGTGGAAAACCATTTAAGAAAAATCAAGCCTCATTACACCCAACCGTGATTCAAACTTAGACCACCCCATTACCAGCAAACTATACTGAATATGTCTGACATTTAATCTGCGTGGCCATTAATGTGGGTCTAGATTAAATAACTATTGGTCAAATGTTTCGCGATATCTAATTATTGGTAATATACTGTTATACATGCGTCAATGGTTGTCCCACTAAATACAAGTCTCACAAACAGTCATTTATATCTTACATTATACAGAGAAATAAAGCAATTTAAAGGTGGAAAAAAAGAAACCCGCCTCACTGGCCGAATTATCTAAGGCGTCACTCTTTCAATAGACTGGACTATCGATGATGAGATCGGGGTTCAAAGCCTGGTTGGATGGGATTTTCCAAAGTAATCTAACTCTAACCCAACAGGGCCTAGTTTATAAATGAGGATCACAAGGACGGGTAGTAAGACGCGGTTCAGAATGCCCATCCTGACCAAAAAAAAAGTAGGCAAGGGGTTGCAGACAGTTAAAAAATAAACGTAATCAGAGCATACAATTGTTTCTACATCACCCTCTATACTCTTTTTCTAATTAGAAATTTTAGGGTAACTTTTAATTTATCTTTAACTGTTCACCTTTTGCGTGAGACTTGCGTTAAAATGTAGCCTACGCGTTCGAAACAACTTCATCGCTCTTTAATATTGTTATATACAGTCTAACGTTCCTAGTGAGAACCTTATCTGACGACAAGTAAAGTTACCAGAAATCTGTATACGTGTTCATACGACAAGTCATCTAATCTTCAGCTCTCATTTCTAATACATATTATCAATGCCTTTAAAATAACAATAATAATGAAATGTTCTCGATGCTTACACCAACAAAGTAAGATATTTGTATTTTCTATAAAACCCTTCTAATGAAAATTGGAATTTAGTTCGCATGTTTTGAGCTTTGATTGACATTTTAAATTTTGAGTTAGTGGAAAGGTTATTGCTTTCCCCCACTTCCCTCTCAAAGTGTGTCCTTGGTTCAAGTTTAGAACGTTGAACTCTTAGAATTTTCTAAACTATTTTTATACTTGTTTGTATTTTAGTAGTAATCCCTGCTCAAAGTTCACACAAACGTTAAGTAGGTCACGCCTACATCTATTAGTAATTTATTAACGTTTCTGTTTATACCCGCATTTGTTGAAACATTGCCCCCCCCCCTCCCCCCTCTCCACCACATCGCTCCACATGAAGGTGATAAGTGCACCTGTGCTATTTCGGGCAGTGACAGCCCAGCGCGGCCTTCTAGGAACTGTACTGACTTTACTCTCGGTGGACAGGTACACCCACAGCCATACAATGTGAGATAATACCGCTGACACTTGAAATAACCACTAGAACCATGCTCGTGTGTTCATACGCCAAGATGGGTCGTGAAAATACAGTGACGGCCGAGAATACTCTCGTTTCAAGCACAGGTGTCTACCAATACTGGACATGGACAATGGACTAGACTGCCGATCATGGGGAGATTGAGGTTCGAATCTCGGTCGGGTTCACTGAGGATGGCTTTATATTCTCCCTTCGCACAAATGCGGGTACATTTATTATAAATATAGCCTTCCTAATCCCTAAAATCATTAGCGTGGTTAGTAAATCAGCGTATAGCCCGAAACGGTAGTAAGACGTGGTGCTGAAAAAAAAAATTGATATACTGGAAATGTACTTTATATTTTTTATATTAAAAATACTGGAATATACTTGAATTTTAATTCAAGGACTGGAAAAATAATAATAAGCCTCTTTGAATTAAATAAAATGTTGGCTACGGAATTTAGTGTCAATTTAATCATATGCAAGGAGTACTTCCCAAAGAAATAGTAGTCCTTTAAAGTTAAAATTTAGCTCTGTTACAAACCCTTTTAATAATATTTTTCTTTGATTTACACCTCCAAATCTTTGTTAATGCCCCTAAACTAGGGTAAGCATAATACATTATAGTAATATATTAGAGCTGTACCCATGGTCAAGGGGGAGAAATCCTCAATAGGAGATATCAAGTTTATTTTTAAACATTGAACCCCTCAAAAATCATTTTAAACGGTTTTTAATACAATTGTAATGTAACTCTGTTAGGAATTGTATAAGACTCCAATAAGCTACAAGAATGGAAATTGGCGAGTAATACATGATTACATTAGTAATCCTACTTTTGGGTGAAGGTTGAATCCCCCCTCCCCCCTTAACCCGCTAATAGCGTGGCCCTGGATTATATATAGTTGTTATATTTGCTTCCCTGAAGAATATATTGTAATATGAATGATGGTTTATGATAACATAGAAATATATACGTTTCACAAATAGCTAAGGTAATCTTTCGTTCTGACAAGACAATTATAGTTCCTATATACTCGACCTGTTATTTTTTTTATATTGTATGTACTGGAAATATACTGAAATTTCCAAAACTCTCGTCTAGGAGGCCTAAACACATTCTGAAGTAGAACTATTGAGGGCGTACACTCTAACGAAACTATCATTTCTAACCCGCTTCGATTGTCGCACGCTCTAACGCGCCAATCTCGTGTTGGTCTGGACTGCGATAGATCGAATCCCGGTTGTTTATTTTTTTTTTCCTAAATGGTTTCCCGCTCTTCCTCTACGCAAATGTGAGTACATGTTCTCTGAAATTATACCTTCCTAGTCTATATTCCAGAAGCGCATGGTAAATGTAAAGCCCAAACGGATACTGAAACGTGGTGGGAAAATAATTAGAAAAATATATATATCTGTTCTTGTGCCTTCGACTGTAAAAGAGCTCTTTCTAAAGTAGCGATGATCCAACTTGTGTACTTGAAATTCCAACAGACGGTACTTGGCACAAGTACAAAGTGGCTTGCAGGATTATGGTGAGAAGTCACCAAACACAAACATGTTTTTAGGTAAATATTGAAACATTTTACTATAATATTACTATTATTATTGTTATTCTATAGCTATTGATAATATCTATCAATAGTGACAGCTGCAGATAACATCACTTGACGTAGATATAGTAGCTTTTGTAGGTGTCTGATTAGGTCCTTCCTATTATACGTTAGCCAGGTATAACTGCAAATCGTAACTCAGTGGTTAGAGGACCCTGGGTTCAATCCCTGCTGCAGGTGATTATAGTCAGAGCGCCTTAGGAAGAACGTTTAAGCACATATTCCAATTAAATGTATAATGGCCGACCGTGGCTTAAGGTAACTAATAATCACACGACAGTGTCCAAAATCGACGCAATCTGTCGAAAGGTGGCAGGTACAGTTCTGGTTGCTGCCTTAGGTTAAGTTTCCCCGTGCCCACGTATCCACTGGTGCGGATATAATAGTAATAATTATTATTATGTGTCTGTTTCAGTGGTCTAATGCGTTTCTCACGCTAGAGTGGGCTGTCATTTACGGGAATATGGGGGTAAAGGGGTTTCGAATCTTGGTCGGGTGTTCTAAGGGTGTCCCCCCCCCCCAGATTGTTTCCCACTCTCTTCCGCGCAAATTCGGGTACATTCTCTATGAATCGTACTAACACTCGGAACATTCCCAACAGACGTGGTTCATGAACATTGTGACCAGACTGTACACGGGAACTGTCGTGTGTGAACATTTAGCCAGAGCAGCGCTTACCATGTGTGACGCTCCATACAAACATATCCAGGTAAACACATCTCGGGACACATGTTCGCAGTCTCCCGGGTGTAGAATTAGCACCTTGCGTGACGCTATCTATACCCGCTACCTTGTGGGCCCCACTGGGGCAACAGTGCAGGCGGACACTTCAGAAGATCGCTCTATTTGTCTTGGGGGGTCGGCCCCCGCCCGGCGCTCCGGTAACCACGGTAAAAACAACCGTTGACAGATTACTCGTGGCTAGAGGATTGTAAAAAATACTTATGAATAGAACGTAAAACATCAATTACAGTGAAATACCCCTCCCCCCACTTTTAATAGCTTCCTAGTAGTCTAATGTACAGTCAAATTATCATAAGAAGAGCCTTTTTAAAATAAAAACATATATTTTACAGTACACATTGATAACATTTTATTATGAATGTGAGGAATGCCAGGCCTCCACCGTGGTTCGGATCCCACGTTAAACTGTAGGTCCTCCATTTCATCTCACAATCACCCTACCATTACACATTAGCGTAAGTGCGTATAACCCGAACGGGTAGTAAGACGCGGTGCTAATAATAATAATAATATTTTATTATATTATTAATTTAATTTATTTGGGGTATTTAAACGTGCATCAACTGATTATATCGGCACACGACTTATAGCTTACATTTATAACAGACACAACAACCCGTCCCCTGGCTGTTAATTCATCACTGTGAAAGAGGAAGCCCACATTCCACCAATGCTACATTTTTCTTCCATGCCGGGAATCGAACCCCTGGTCCCTTAGGTCAGCGGACAGACACGCTACCGACTTACTATTTAGCACAGCAACTTTATATCGGTTCATGCTATAAAAATACTTAATAATTAAGCTAATAAGCTAGAGACGAGGAAATGTACCTGCATTTGCGCAGAGGGAGAGGGAAACACATTTTGGAAAACCACCCTCGATACACCCAACTGGGATTCGAATCCCAATCTTCCCGTCATCGGCATTCTGGTCTAACTTAATAGTGACGCCTTAGACCATGTGACCGCCGAAGCAGGTTACTATGTTATTATTATTATTATTGTAATTTTATATGAATTTATATTATATATCAAAAATGACAGCTGCAGATCACATGACTTGACGTATGAATACGTAAAACTAGCGCTAGTCACTTTTCTAGTTGTCAGATAAGGTTCCCCAGATCTCATGAGTTGGGGTCAAATGCTCCCAAACCCCTCTTAGATCTTCCTTGTCTACGCCACTGAGAATCAATAATTGTATTTACTAACTAACCGCGGCGTCTTATTACCCGTCCGGGCTACACATACTCCGATTAAACTAATGGGGTAGGAATGAGGAAGTTGGTAAAGAATAGTAAATGTATCCACATTTGCGTGTAGGTAAATGGGAAACCATTTACGAGAGAAGATGTCACCTTTAATATACGTAGCCGGGATTTGATCCCCCGCCACCATAAGCTAAAATAATTGAGGATTTTATATATATGTTGGACACGCCACTGATACAAAATGGCCAACACTCACGTGACACATAAACTTGTACATGTGTACAAAACAAAGCTAATAAATGTCCGCTCCCAAGAAAGTTCTTGTTTCAGTCCGTCGTGAAAGTGTGTGTGCAGGGGTCTGGTTGTTAGTTTGATGAATCTGAAGATTTATATTCGTGTGTAGCCGTGTTATTACGTCCCTTAATTTGTGTACTAGTTGTGTTACTCTGATGACGGTGGAAAGTTCGGTGTAATGTGTTTAGGTCGTTTCGTATCCCGCTCGCACAAAGCTGTCAGCAAGATTAGTCTCCTGTAATAATCTGCAATGACTCGAAAGTTTGGCTTGGCTTTGGAAAGTGTTTCAATTTAGTGAAGGAGCGGGGGAGAGTTAAAATATTGGGTTGGACGAGTGAAGCACATACCCTTCCTCCTTATTGGGTTATATTTGACATTTATAAACGCTCCTGCATACATTTTTATGTAATTATAAATAGACTTAAAAAGATTGTTCAGGTTTCACTTTTGACGATTTTTAACTTCTGTAAAACATATTAAGGATACTCGCGCATAGGAACTTTATGCATTTTTTTTGTTTCATTAAAACTGATTCTAATGGTGTTTTTATTTCAAAAAAATAATCCTTTATTTCCTTTAAAAGTTGTTTTAACTGATGAAATTAGACGTATAAAATTTTTCAAACCCATTAACTGCAAGTGTTTGATTTTTATATTTGACTTAATAACTTTCTATTTATGAACGTGTAAATATAAGAACAACTGAGTATTTTCTAAATTATTTACTTTTATCTGACTGCTGAGGTTTTAAATATATTTTAAATTAATGTGGATTAGTTATGAACAATTAGATATTTAATTTTTGCCTCTAGGAGGTCGGGTTTTTACAATATCTTGACGCACATCTCATGGTGCTAATAGTTTTTATCATTGGTTCTACCTAAGTTAATTTTTACGCGGATACACCATATCTGACATGTTCGACTAGGGCGATTGTAGCGGTCATTTTACCAAACTAACATTTTGCCTCTGAACTTGTATAGTAGTTCTAATAACTTGTACGTTTTTCGTAATGACTAAATAGCTTGGTCTATAAACTAGAAAGAAATTCACCTTATTAACGTTATCACGCTCGGATTGACATCTCTTCCGACACCTTAGCTCAGTCGGTAGCGTGTCTCTCTACCCCCGGGTTCGTTTCCTGGCAGAGCCAAAAAAGTGCATCATTAATGAAATGTGGGTTCCCCTCTTTCATAGTGATGAATTAATGGCTTGGTGACCTGGCGGTCTAGGGGTAAGGTGTCAGACTTCTATGCTGGCGGCCGGGGTTCAATCCTCGGTCCCGGCACTGATTTATCTGATTACCAAACCCTTCCTTCACCTCTGACAAGACATCTTGTGAATGTGGGGAATGCCAGGCCTCCACCGTGGTTCGGATTCCACGTTAAACTGTAGGTCCTCCATTTCATCTCATAATCACCCTACCATTACACATTAGCGTAAGTGCGTATAACCCGAACGGGTAGTAAGACGCAGTGCTAATAATAATAATAATAATAATTAATGGCTTAAGATTGGATGTTGTGTCTGTTCTAGATTTAAGCTAGTTAATAAGTTGTGTGCTATCATTAGTCGATTGAGAAAGTGCACGTTAAACACCTTAATTTTTAAAAAAATACCATATAACCTGCATTGGCGGGCTTGTGGACAAAGGCGTCACTATAATCTGATTTGCTTGTGACTGGCGGATCGGAACTCGAATTCCAGTTTGTTGGGTTTAGGAGGATTTCCTAAATAATTTTGCTCTCTCCCTTTACACACATTTATTTTAAAATTCTACCTTCATCATCCTTATCTCGTAAATGTAAATATGTGGACAGGTAGTAAGACATGTTTCTAGGATTCAACGCTTCTCCCAATCTAGAGTTGAGAACTTGAGAACGGAAGTGCATTCATTTGTCCATTTTTTTTTAGCCTCATTCCACTTATTAAGGAGGATGAGGTTTAAAACAAAAACAAGTGAACCTCGCCATTTCATTCTGGACCTCTCCCCTTCATACCGCTTCCTTCTCCTTCAACCATTCATACCAATCTCGTCGGTAAGGAAAGTGAAAGTCGTTCATTTAGAATCACGCGCCAGTCGAGCTCCAATTTGACTGGAATTCCTGCGATCATTAAACGTAGAGTAGTCACAAAATGCCGAGTGTTTTTGATGTTCAGGAACTACTGCAATAATTAAAGGTAGAGTAGTCACAAAATGTCTTGTGTTTTTATGCTCAGGAACTAGTACGATTATTAAAGGTAGAGTAGTCACAAAATGTCTAGTGTTTTAATGCTCAGGAACTAGTGCGATCATTAAAGGTAGAGATGTTCAGGAACTAGTGCGATCATTAAACGTAGAGTAGTCACAAAATGCCGAGTGTTTTGATGTTCAGGAACTACTGCAATAATTAAAGGTAGAGTAGTCACAAAATGTCTTGTGTTTTTATGCTCAGGAACTAGTACGATCATTAAAGTTAGAGTAGTCACAAACAGTCTAGTGTTTTAATGCTCAGGAACTAGTGCGATCATTAAAGGTAGAGTAGTCACAAAATGTCTAGTGTTTTGATGTTCAGGAACTAGTGCGATCATTAAACGTAGAGTAGTCACAAAATGCCGAGTGATGTTCAGGAACTAGTGCAATCATTAAAGGTAGAATAGTCACAAAATGTTGAGTATTTTGATGCTCAGAAAAAACTGTGGTTATTAAACGTATAGTTGTCAATACATGTAGAGTGCTCTGATGTTCAAGACTTACTACGCTCATTAAAGATAGAGTAGTCACAGAGTGTATTGATGCTCAATAATTAATGTGACCATGAAAGGAAGTGTTCACAAAATGTCGAGTCTCTCTTGATGCGAGTTTGACGTGCTCTTGACATTTATTTACCTACTCCTATTCTGAACTGTTGGAGCTATCCACAATCTCCCAGGTATAAAGGATGTAAACTTGCCGCGCGTACTCTCTCCGTTGCGGTCACAAGACCTTGCCCACAGGTTGTCGTGTCAGAGGTCACGTCACCAAATACAACCTTTTCTCTCCTAATTTGTATTCCAAACATGGAGTGTTTATAAAACCACACTAATGCAGGGTATAAAATACCCATCTGTCGTGTAATTGGCATGAGATTGGACTCGAAAGGACCACATTTCGGTCTTGTTGGGTGAAAGTACATGTTTACCTGCTACACATCTGACCACCCGTCCAAGCTATCTCGATTATTTACATTAGCGGTGTAGGGATACGGAAAGTAGAACATAGAGGAAATTTGCTTGGAGGGAGAATGGGAAACTGTTTAGGGAAATCCACCTTAGTATATATGGTTAAGATTTGAACCCTGACCTCCCTGTCATCGGAAAACCAGACTAGACTAGATTTACTCTCCAGTCCTGAGTCTACCGAAGAGGTTAGTTTTGGTTAGGCATATCTTAAGGCATCTTTTAACAGATTTTTATGTGTTTCATCTTTTTTTAAGTGTAACTTTACGATTAGTTATTGGATTTTTTAGTAATCTAAACCAGCGTTTCACAACCCTTTTACAAAATTGGCACCCTTTAATACCTCACCTATATCTCGCGGCACCTTTGAGACGTGCCTTATATTTCGTGGCACCTTTGCTACCTCCCTTATATTTCGTGGTGGTACCCTTTGATACCTCACCTGTATCTCGTGGCACCTTTAGACGTTCCCTATATTTCGCGGCACTTTTGACGTTCCTTATATTATGCGGCACCTTTGAGACTGGTGTCCTAACTATTGCGTACAGTGACAATTGCGCCCCAAGGGTCGAGCAGGTGGTCGACCCAGGTAGGGGTCAGATACGGAGTAATAATTACGTACACCTTGGATTTATTTTAATTACTGCAGATTAGTACAGAATTTTGTGATTTGTTTGACATTTTATTTTTTTAACAATCAGTTTTATTGTCAATTTTATTCACAACAATATTTCAGTATTCATATTCCAGTACTTACTCCAACTTCTGAAGATCCGACCAGGATCTGTCATTTGGCGATGTCTTGACTTTCTTCAAATTTGTTATGGTTAGGTTAGGTTATGTTGGAGTGATTTGTAGAGGTGGCCGATTTGAAAAACACTACTCCTTTCCTCTTGCGCATACCTGGGGCTAGGCCGTATGCATGTACGCAACTGTCCCTCCCTAAATTTGAGCAAAAATAACCTACGTCCAACTCGGGTAGATAAATAAACAACTGTACGCAATAGCCGCTATTTCTTGGGGGTAGGCAATTGTCATATATTCTTGAGACTTTGATTTCTTGGAAGCTTTGAGACATTCATTTTATTTCGCGGCACTTTGGGATGAAACGTCATCATGTCCGAGCGTTTTGAATTAAGATAGCCCTACAAGAGGACAGGCTCAAAATAAACAATAAATAGAAAAAAATGAGTAAATGCACCCTGAGAATAGTAATTATTATTAACATGAAATATAGGGGTGACCTGGCGGTCTAGGGGTAAGGTGTCAGACTTCTGTGCTGGCGGCCGGGGTTCAATCCTCGGTCCCGGCACAGATTTATCTGATTACCAAACCCTTCCTTCACCTCTGACAAGACATCTTGTGAATGTGGGGAATGCCAGGCCTCCACCGTGGTTCGGATCCCACGTTAAACTGTAGGTCCTCCATTTCATCTCACAATCACCCTACCATTACACATTAGCGTAAGTGCGTATAACCCGAACGGGTAGTAAGACGCGGTGCTAATAATAATAATAATAAACATGAAATATAATATATTTTTTGTGACATGCTTGTGAACTTGTTGATTTCCTCGCATTTTCGAGGCGCAGTCTTTGAGAACCACTGATCTAGATCGTGATAAAGGCCGTACTTGTCTCACTAATATCGAGTAGCCGTGGTCCAACGCAAGTGAATGTTGAGCGAGTCGAGGAAAGTTATGACCAGGCCTCGTCACTTTGATTCTGTCTTACAATCGAACACTTCTCTTGCGCAATGGTTTGGAATGCTGGCTGGTCTATTAATTAGTTCACGGGCCGGCTTCCAAACAGGTTCCATTGGACGGAACCAGTTCAGCGTTTGGCAAGAGCCGGTAGCCCACATTCTGTGCTCCTTGTGTGAACTATCGGAAAAGGTTAAGGTGGACTGGACATAGCAGAGTAGACCGGCCATACCGAGAGCTAAGGTGGGCTGGAGTCATCGAGCGCTAAGTTGGGCTGGAAGTCATCGATGGCTAAGTTGGGCTGGAAGTCATCGATGGCTAAGTTGGGCTGGAAGTCATCGAGCGCTAAGTTGGGCTGGGAATCATCGAGGGTCTAAATTGGGCTGTAAGTCATCGAGGGCTAAGTTGGGCTGTAAGTCATCGAGGGCTAAGTTGGGCTGTAAGTCATCGAGGGCTAAGTTGGGCTGTAAGTCATCGAGCGCTAAGTTGGGCTGGAAGTAATTGAATTCTGAAGTAAGTTTGAATCCCCCGGCGCTGTGTCCAATCTTCCGGTTATTATTAGGCGATGTAATCGCCCCCGGCCTGAATAACGTGGCGTGAAACTGCTCTGACAGGTGGTAATGGGAGTGATGTAACATACCTCCTGCACGGTGCTGCTTCCCTGATCTTCACGAGCAAGACCCTGGTTATTACGTCACTTCTTGGGTGGTGTGATGATTACAAAACAACCATGTTTCAAACAATTTCCAACCATCTCTGAAATACTGTTTACGTTCAAGTCTTGGGTGAGAGCATATCTTATTTAGGTTTCCAAATGTTAAGATTTGACAGCTAGTTACTTTTGTATTAAACAAATAAGTTTTTTAAATTACTTTATTCTCTCACACCTTCAGAAAAATTCAAATTAACTAAAAATCACAAATTTATAAGATTCAGACTTACGGCCAATGGGAGTTAAAACATAAATATTACCAAATATGCGTGTGGGTAAATCACACACCCACACTCGATCACAACTCCCGGCAAAGTCCCAATAGACAAGATGTAACAGGCTCACTAATTTTAGCACCGAGCAACTATCTATCTACATTCCTTAATATAGCTCCTTTAAAATGTACAGACATATTTTACAGAACCCATCTTCGGTAGGAGTATAGGTAAGTGACAGTAAAGCTACCAGATCTGCTTTCATGTATCCATTCGCCAAACCATGTTATGCAAGAAAGATCATATGTTGAGTTGTTGTTACTTTTACAAATCAAACATCAATCAATTTGTTTTTAGTTATGTTTTTCTATTAAAACTCTTTTCACATCTTCTATTTTAGCTGTCAGCAACCACCACTTTACGTCAAGTCATCTGATCTGAAGATGTCACTTTTGATAGATAATATCACTAATCACTAATAATATAGATTAAATGTTAGCCGCACAGAAATGTGTTTACCTTCCTACCGCGATTGCACTAAACAATTTTAACGTAATCTGTAGTCAAAGCCCGACCCAATAAGAGTTGACGGCTACCTCCCTAATCGCCCTGCCCCTGGCTTCGTCTCCCGCCACTCACACAAGTAGCGCATCATCCAGAACAAAGTACCCGTCTATTGAATCCAACACAGCAAGCAATCCTCTCTGGAATGCCAGTCTCATTATTTGAGACTCACTCATCCTCGGGCCCAGGGGAACAGTGTCCTAACTCCGAGAAATAAGTTTCGTAAGGGAAATAGCGAATGAAAAGCTGTAAAAAAATGTTTAAACTATCATTTTCAATGCGACTGCTGAAGTTAAATTCCTGAATCAGCTGATGGAAAATTAAAATGAGTTAATTATATTAATGAAATTAAGAGTTTATCTGTCATGAGCGTTGCGCGATATCTACCGCACGTAGAGGTCTGAAAGTTTTTTTTAAAAAAAAGTATCCCCAGTGTACGAACATGCGCACCTGACAGCAGGAACTTTGAAATATTAATAATTGTTTTAATAATTAATTAAAAACTGGGTTGGAAGCAAGAATATCACAGGAAGCAGGGCTTAAAATGGGAGTGTGGGAAGGCGAGTTAAGGGCAATTTTTTTGCAGTTTTTTTTCGGCCAAAATAAATAAATAGAATATTGATTCAGTACAAACATATTTAAGTTTTCCTCACCTGGTGATATCGAAGAGATCTTGTCTTGAATGTCTGTAACGAGCATAGCGACATAAGACGCTAAAATTTTTAAATGGAGAAAAAAAGTTGTCATTAAATCCCCGGACACCCTTGACAGATATTCAACAACTACTGAGGTCACCATGTGAAGAAAATTAAACTTCAGGTTTCTACCGGGGAAATATTTGATTTATAATTCTGTGTTTTAATATAAAAAACTGCAAGAACACTTCCCGTAACTCGCATTACATACTCTCTCACCTCAAAGAAACTATTTTTAAAGTTACCTTCCACGCACGATTATTAAACTAAAAACATTTATTCCGGGAATCGCCGGGTGATTAAGATAGTTTACTAGATTGCGCAGTTGGCATTTAATTTATCCAAATCTGCATCTATGGGGACGTGGACGAAGGTGTCGGTATCATTTAGTCGGTATTCCGGTGACGTAGAGGTCGGGATTTGAATCCCGGTCCGAGGGAACTGAGGGTGGGGTTGTTTTTTTCACACTCACTCCACTCAAATGCTCTTTTACTAATCCATACCGCACCAGTGCTGATACCTGGAAGGGCAGGAAAATGACTTACAACTAAAGTGCCCCCCCTC
>CABEEJ010006040.1:0-16696 GCA_901482245.1 Timema douglasi | reverse complement strand
CGCCAGGTCTAATTTTATTTCCTTTGTTGGCGACACTAAACTGCGAGAAAATTGGTCTTCTCAATCCTCTGTCCCCCGCAAATAGTTTTACTTAGCCCAAAAATTAAATCCATTTTTTATAGGAAAAGCCTGATCTAACACCTGGACAAGTTAATAGATCTACTTTTAACGTATGCATACGTCAAGTCATCAGGGGTGGATCCAGATCGTTTTCTTAGGGGGGTCATAATTATAAATAAAAATTTTACTTACAATGTTAGATATCTGTTTAAAGCTGTTTAATAGTCTTTCATTCATATTTAATCTTATGTTTGTTTTAAACCGTGGTCATCATGCCCGTATTTTTTTAAATCAGATAATTTTTATAAACGATTTGGAGTGATCCTCCTTTGACAATTCTTTGAAAAATTGCGCATTCTAGAAGCTATGAGTAGTCTTCACCATGATTTATTTTTAATTAGATTATTTTATAAGTCATTTAAGTGTCCCTAACCCAGAAATTTTTGAAATTTTGATTCCCCTCAAAGTTATTTATACTGATCCTTACCTTAAGTTTTTACGATAGTTAGATACCTCTAGCGGTTATAAGATAATCTTTGAAGTGGTTTTCCACCGACAAAATATTGAAAATGGAATTATTTCAGAAACTAGGATATTTGGGGTGGTCCTTGCCTGAAAATTCTTCAAAATGACATGCATCTAGAAGCTATTTAGAGCTTTCCTCCCCTGACTTTTTGTGCCAGTCTAGTCTAGTAGTTATTTGAAGCGTTCTTCTCCGGCAGATTTTTGACAATTAGAATGCATCTAGAAGTCCTTGGGAGGCTTGATTTAAGGCCACGTTTCAGCTTCATATTCAATAATATCAAAGGATTATATATATATGGAAGAAATTATTCCAGGGAGGGGCAAATAATTTCCAGGGGGTCATAGTCCCCCATAGTTCCGTCGCTCGTGCTGCCCATACACGCTCTATATTCGGTATTCGTGGATGAACTGCTCTCAGGCGATTATTAGTCTTCTTGGACGTGTGGTAGTCTACCGTCTCTCTACGGAACAATGTTCGTTACTCGCTATGCGCGACAAATATAATTACATGAAAACAAGTATTTTTTACTAACTTGCGTGAGTCATATCGAATATTTAATAAACGTGGACGAATATAGCACATGTGGACCCGAATTAAAAGGTGTCTGCGCGTAAATAGATAATAGAGTGTACAATTTATCTGTGTTATATTTTATTTCATTTCTAAAATTTAAACTTTCGTTTAGTTTTTTGTATTAATTTTCTAACTCTCACAGGGGGGTCAGCTGACCCTTTGACCCCCCTCCTCCCAAATTCCTGCCTGCAAGTCATGTTAGCTGCAGTTAGTTCTTTTTTTTAGATATTATAAATACCTATAAAATAACAATAATAATATTGTAAAATTTTATCAATTTTGACCTAAAAAACGTGTTTGTATTTTTTAAAAGGCTTTTCCTATTAAAATTGTATTGTAGATTAGGAGTTTTTCAGGTGTGGGATTTGAGGGGTGAAGGTCTTGGGGCAAAATGAAGATAAGGAAATCTATTTTCTACTTTGTTAACCTCTAAATGCTATCAGTAAAGGATACCCAATGTTTCGATCTTTGAGATAACCTTTTATTGCACTGATGCTACCAGACGAGGTCTCCTATTGGGAACGTTTCATTCAGAATCCACCGGTCCATCAACTCGCCCTTGTACTGGCGAGTGACGCGCCTTTTTTGTATTCCTCTGATTATATAAAAACAAATTGTGGGTGTTTTCACTATTCGGCTCGCTCAGAAACCATTTGGGGTGAACTGTTGGATAACAAACGGATTCTGATCCGTTCTCGGACAATCGGATTTTATGGCGAGTTTAGTTCTCCGGCCATAGGTCAGGCCAGTTCGCCGCCGACGGAAGAGATGACACGACGTTCGTTGCAACTGCGTGAAGTTTCCGCGACTTGCTCGTGAACTGTAATCAGCCTCGCGAGACGGAGAAGCTCAGTTCTCCCGGTGCGGGCTATCGTTTATTAAACGGTACGATTGTCGTCGCCGAGTTGTGTAACGGTATGGAAAGGAGGCTCTACATACGGTGAAAAGGAAAGTGGCCACCACGTCTGGTTCGGACCTCGTTACGATAAAAGTTGTGGAATAAATTGGAGTTCACGTTTGTTGCGTCAGCTGGCGATAAAACATTATGGTTTCTGTCTCGCCGAGGACGTTATGGTTTCTACCGACTTTAGCTCGTTATGTCCGGACTTCGAGACACTTCCTGTGTGTGATCGGATTATATGCCTCATCTCCAGCATAGGTGGTCGCGTGATCTAACGCGTCACTTTCTCGATCTTTCGGGGAGGTCATGGTTCGAATAGCGATTGAATGTGTGTGTGTTTTCCCCCTGAATGGTTTCTCCTCATTCAACCCTATCTCAACAGTTGGATAATGGGGATGGACTGGATGGGTAGTAAGACGTGAAACACACAAAAAAAGGTTTAATTATCTTAGAAACTCTTTATTTCTAATTCTGGGAAACTAAACTGGCTCTGAGTTTTCAAATTTTGAACAATTTCAGCCATGAAAGATTTTTTAAATTTAGATATTTTTAAAAACTAAATTAGATCTTTCAGCGTCTGGGACCAAATCTATGAAGAGTTCCAAATAAATTGTATACGGTCGATTTCACAGAATGTGATTGCTAAACTTTTGACCTAATCGAGACTCCAAACGGATACCCTCAGATATGGTTGGGTACTGAATCATACATTTAAAAAATAATATTCATCATCATTTCACCTAATTTAAAAATAGACTTTTCACCCCACAATCAAACTTTAATTTCGAAATCGTTTATTTTATTTAGTTTAAAAAAAAATTCTTGAAATTAAATGATCAAATATTTGTACTTATTATATTTTCTTAAAAATAAATTGTATGCCTACATATCTGAGCTTGAGACGTCGTCGCCATCTTTTTAAGTGCGTGAGAACTGATATACATTGTCTCGCATAGGGCTGCTCGGCCAATATGTTCACTCATACACGCGTTTCCTTTGAATTGGCATTTATGCTCGTGTGCAAGTTTGGAGTGCACGTGATACGGAGTTTCGAGAATCCGTTGCAAACATACTTTGCTCGGCATATTCAGCATTGAGGACATCGTGTTGAAGATAATCCACCCTCGGCCATGTTGAAAAGGTTGTATGACCGCTACGTGGGACCGTTCTGGCATCGAACTGTGACTATCCAGGTAGGACTAGGGTTGATACAAAACTGTGCTAACTCTGGGTTTTCTGTGGGACCAACGACGGGAAAATGTCACATTGTTACAAGTATTCTACATGCACTTTCTGAACCCAACTCATTATATCAGCTCACGACTTACAAACTAACAACTAGAACAGATACAACACTCAGTTGCACTAATAGCAAATTTTTCATTCGTGCATTTCCTCAAACTACACCCTTCTCATCCTGACCTCATAGTCAACTTGAGCTGCGGATAGCCCGGAAGACGCTTACGATCTCTCGAATTGTAAGAAGTTATGTGGTAAACCCTGGTGACAGCACTCCTAAACTCCGCATCGGTGGTCGCATCGTCTAATACGTCACTCTCGCAATAGACTTGGTTACCGATGACGGGGGTGTTGGGGTTCAGATCCTGGTAAGGTGTTTCTGAGGGTGGTTTTCCTAAACGGGGTTTTACTCTTCCTCCATACGAATGCGGGTACACTTCATCTACATTAAATCCTCATTCCTAACACATCAAAATTAGTATATGTGCTTATAACCCGAACGTGTAAGATGCGGTGACAAAAAAAGTTGAACGTATCATTTATAAGAAAATTACAAGGGAACGCCTCAGCATTCGCCTGGAAAGAGAATATAAACCCATGCACCCGCGCAGGCTTCAAAACCTTATTCCCGCCCGACCATCCTGGCCAGTAAATCCCGCCGGCGCTGAGCCGACTCTTTCCTGTCAGGAAACGTCGCGACCCTCCACAGAGTGGATCGATTATAACATCCCCTCCTCCCCCCCCCCCACCCCTTGGAGNGGGGGGGGGGGGGGGGGGGGTGATTCACCAATACTCTCGTGCAGTGAAGTTTGTCGTCTTGATATCCTTTTATTCTCAAGCACCCGAGGACCACCTTGCTCTATGGGTGCTAATTTGACCAAAAGTAATTTGTTTTATTTTTATTATTATGTGTTATTCTTTCAATAAGTCTGTCGGCTTGTCAAAATTGAGTCCTTCAGCTTGTTCTATTAACATCTTCCTTTTTCAGATCCTGAAACTTCATCTTCCCTTCTTTAGGGTCATCCGTCAGTTGCATCTGTGGTCTTTGTAGTCCTCTTTTCCTTTACAGCTTGCCTTCTATGACGTCACCCGAGCCATTAAAATATTCCAGTCGCCGTTTTGAGTTTCGCGCAAACTCTGTTCCTTGTAGCTGTGAACTATTTTTAGATTCTTTAAAACAGGAGGTTGCACTATTTGTGTCCATCGCTCTGACAGGTTATTGCGACACGCTGCGTGCGTCCTCCGTTTTACATTTTTATCATAAATATGACGTGCTCCATAGCGTCCACACCAGGTTTCATCTCTCCGGAGTATCGGGAAGTGTGAGACAGCCCTGCAAGGACAGACGCCGCATGGGTTTGATATACTATGTAGATTATTACTATTCAGAACGCTTACGTGCACTTTCTAAACACAGATTATCCAGCAGGTGTCTGCTGGGTTTGAACCAAGGTCCACTAGCTCTGCATCTGACACTGCCGTGGGAAGCAGAGTAATGGACCAAGTTTATAACCAAGTTTCCCCAAATAGCTATTAATCATTTATAACCCTCGCGCTAACGTAGACCACCAAATAGCTCCACTACATTTTACCTTGTGTCGAAACCAATCTATCGTTCCGTTGTCCCAGTGGTTACACTGTCTATGGCGTCTCTATTGAAATAGACTGTATTACAGTATTACAGTTGCTGAGGTGCATCTAGGGGTGGTTTACCACGTGTCATTTATTGATGCGGGGGTTTCCTCTCCTCTTTCTACAAGAATAGGGATATATTTCCTCTCAAAACTAATAACCCTTCTCCCCTCCCTACCAATTGTATTAAGCTGTTAATAACTTTGGTCGTTAAGGTGGGGATGTAGGGAACGCGAGAAAAGGTGTTTCTGCAGTTTTCTTCTCATGATGACCTCCACAGTTGTTGAATATCTGTCAAGGGTGTCCTGGAATTTAATAACAACCTTTTCTCTTCATTTAAAAAGTTTGTTATCTAATGCCGGTATGCTCATGACAAATATTCAACATCACTATTGATATAACCATAGGAAGAATATTAAACTCTTGTGTTTCTACTGGAGCAATATTTTATTTATTTTGGCCATAAATAGTTTTGCTATTAAAACTGCAAAAAAACACTGCCCTTTTCTCGCGTCATCTAGTGCCAACGTCCTCATCTTAAACGTAGTGTTAAAAGATGTTCAAAGGTCCCCGTCATACGATCAGTCTCGAGCTTCAGTTTGAGGGGGAATGTAGGGATACGGTAGGATTGCGAGCACTTGAAATATAGTTGTGTATAGTTTATAAATATTATCAGCATTGCTTTCTATAAACATTGTTTGCTATCTTCATCATGTGTATACATGCACAGTAATATATATCACATGACATGAAAATGTGTGTCTTAATTATTTTTCTCTCTCTCCTTTATCTAGTTTTGCTTTTCTCATCTATTTTATTTTAATATGTCCATAAATGTACAATTATGTGAAGAGCTTTGCGGTCAATATTTTATGATTATTTTCTGCACATACATAGTTTTTAATTTTTGGGTTTGTAGCACATACGTATACATTTGAACATGTTTAAAATGAACGGGCTAAATGTAAGAAAGGGCGCTCGCCCAAATAAATACGATATTAATATTATTATTATTTTATGAAACAAACGTTAAGACTGCCTGTGACGTCACACCAACTGCGCCAGGATATGGGCGAGAGTGAATTGCTAAGATCAAGGTCAAGATATTACTGGGCTCAAAGCTGAGCCGTTTCGTTTCTCAAGGGCGTCAACCAGTTAGCTCGGCTGCAGCTCAGGTAGATCAGCAAACGAGCTCTCAGCCAAGAGGCCCCGTTCAAAGCCAGGAGGTGGTCAATAAGATTCAATAGAAACTGGTTCGGAAAGTTCACCAGCGGTATTTGGTTTAGAACAGTTAAAATCAAGTTATTTAATGAGTGGTTTGTTTTCTAAAAATATGGTTGGTGCCGAAATGTAGCTGAAAAGTATTATTGAGTCTTTATTGGACCAAAAAAAGCTTGCCGGAATGAGCATTAATAATTATTAACTGACATTTCGACCCATTCACATTCTCAATTTGTATTTCTGGGGAATTCTTCCAACTTAGTTCATGTTTTTTTACTTTATATATATGTGACATTAGCTGTGTTTATGTTGCTTACAATATGGTAGTGCAAGTATATAATTTGAGAGAGGTGAAGCTAATAAAGAGAAACTGAACCAACATTCACTTTGACATTGGTTGGAAAACCCGCAGTTCATCCGGCCAAGACGCAATGATATATTTCCTCAAGTAATCATTAAAAAAAATCATACGTATGGTAAGAAATTGGTAAAGGTCTAATAGCGAGTACTTGAAGTACCGATACAGGCTGAATTCAGATGTACAATTCTAAATAAAATCACGAAACGGTGAAATTTTCTCATTTTCGAGGACGTTGCACACACAATGTCACAGTTCTGAGATCAAAATAATGGAGGAATCACAGATCTAGCCTTCCTCAAATAAAGTAATAACGTGTCAACACAACAGAACATTCTAATATAATGGAGGATTGTTTTAGTTGTTTGGAAGCTTCAGAACTGACTTCACGAACAGAACTACCAGCAGCGCCAGGATATTTCTTTACAAGTATGCAGCGCCCTTAAAGTTATTAATCTATGTATTTTTGCTGCGTGACAGTGGTGCACAATTGAACCCAGGTCTCCCGAACGGAATGTCGTGTAACTGTGTCAGTGGCAAGGAGACCCAGTTTCTCCACATCTGGGGGACCCGCCCTCCTGTCCGAGATGGGTCGTATGAATGGAGCCGGGGGTTGGGAGGGGGAGGATGTGACGTCAGCGAGGCAGGAGCTCGATCGATCCGGTCTCGGCAGGGGTTGGTGATGCTACCCGCGGCGCACGCAGGTGGGGGAGAGCTCGAACCCTGGACTCTTTGAGTGCGTTGACCCAGTTCGAGATAACCTCTCCCTTGAGGAGGGGTGTGGGTGGAAAAGAGGGCACGCGTGGAGAAAGAGGGGGTGGGAAATCCCGCAGGTACATCCGGCCGGGATTCGAACATAGACCTCTATTCGGCATACCAGACAAGACGAGCTTGACGACTTGTTCTGCATGCCCACTGATGCGGGATACTTTTTATCCTCTTAAAAACACCGCCTACTTGAGAACTACCCTCAGAGCTACCCTCAAGCTGGGGTATTTCTTATGGTGATGGCAGTTCTGGAACGCTATAACAATCCACTATCTAGAATGTTCTGTTATGTTAGAATATGGCTTTTTTGTTTGTTTGAGGAAGACTATATCTTTGTTTCTAAACATTTACTTTGATCTAAGAGCTGAGACATTTAGCCTGAATGACCTTGAAAATGAGATCGTTTCACGTTTTTATTGACTTATAATGCAAGTTTTATCAATCTTACAAAGACTTTAAGAGTCCAAGCCTTTTATGACCGCTAGAAAAGTGAATAATAATATAAGAAAATGTTATCAATGTTAAGAGGTTAAAAGAAGTATTTGAATTTTCTTAAAATCACTTCTATGTTCACTTTTACTTTGATGCGAACATATTTTTTGAAATAACAAACCACCTCGGCTCTACGGTAGGTGGTTAAGGGCGTAAGCTAGGCACGAGTAAAGGGCCCTACAGACGACACGATTTGGTCAGATCAGGCGCAATATTAGGTCGTGTGTAGGTGTGTCGCCCAACAAACCGCACGACCATATCGTGTCGTCTGTAGCGTTATCGGGTGAATCGGCTTGTCAGTTGTACTACATATAAGGGAGCGAGTAATATTGTGTATGTAGTAACATCATATTATAACTACATTTTTTCCCCGTTCAATTAGCAATTTTTGGCCCACATTAGTCTTTTTTCTGGAATCAATTCCTAACGATGCTATTAGCACGATCCCAACGTTTTGGTGTTTGGGTAATATAGGAGGCATGATGCGTGTGTCTCTTAGAGAAAAAACAACTGATAAAATCAGGCACTAAGTCAGGTAGTCTGTAGATAACGCCTGATTTGGTCAGGAAGTCTGTGGATAACGCCTGATTTGGTCAGGCAGTCTGTAGATAACGCCTGATTTGGTCAGGCAGTCTGTAGATAACGCCTGATTTGGTCAGGCAGTCTGTAGATAACGCCTGATTTGGTCAGGCCGACTGTCGGGTCAACCATATCAGCCCATATCGGCCCTTTATAATTTCTGTAATAAATCTCTGGCCAGACAACTTTGCTCGCTCTTTCAATATCCGTTCAGATTATCCTGACTCCCGCCCAACACCTGGCGCGACAAGCTTTTAATTTCACTATTTTCGCGCTAAACTCGTCTTGTTACTACCGCGATATTAATATTTTCCCGCGACAGCTTCCAGGTGCAGAGAACCCATAAAGAGGCCGCTCCGAGCACAGATGTGCCCGCGGGTACACTCGGAAGGGGCGGGATCCAACCACCCTATGTCTTCCTTTGAGGCGGATTCATCACTCTGCGCTTCATCGAGATTATTTATAATGTAACTCTATCTTTAGATATGCATAAAGAGGCCAACATAGGTCCTAAATTTGATATTTAAAATAGGCCTACCTATGTCATAATTAACGAATTTGATAAAAGTTAGAGTACTATCCCCACCCCAAATTGTCTGGCAGATTATAGTGTTTTTCTTTGTCACTCACTATTTTTTCTATTCTTTATTATTATTATTATTATCATCACCACGTCTTACTACCCGTTCGGGTTATACACATTTACGCTAATGTGTAATGGTAGGGTGATTGTGATATGAAATGAAGGACCTACAGTTTAACGTGGAATCCGAACTATGGTGGAGGCCTGGCATTCCCCACATTATTTTCTATTATTGAATCGAAACAAATGACTGTGGACACTAATGAGTAGGGGGAAGTGTGCTCTAGCTTTCGAGACAAATTGTGGGGGCGTCCCCTAAATATTTGTCCTCTTCGTTCCCAGGTTGCATAGTTCCAGTTGCACAAAGAGGCTAGTGGTCTGATGCTGTGTGGACGGACCATACCTACCGTCCTTCCATTCTCGCCTTTCTTGCAATTCGTGTGAACCAGTGCTCCATTAGGTTAAGAGCGGCGAGGAAGTAATTTTATTCGCCGGAAATGTTGTAGTGCCATTGTTCCAATTGTCGCACCCAGCGAGTAACCTTTCGTGTATCGGCACTTCAAGTACTCACTACAAGTACTTTAATAAGCCCTGGATTCATTCTGTCTCGGTGCTTCAAGTACTCACTACAAGTACTTTAATAATCCCTGGATTCAGTTTGTCTCAGCACTACAAGTACTTTAATAATACCTGGATTCAGTTTGTCTCGGTACTACAAGTACTCGCTACCAGTAGTTTGCTAATTTCTTACCATAGTGTGCTTGTTTATTATGATTACGTGAGGAACTATATCGTTGCCTCCTGACCGTTTGAACTGCGGGTTTTCCAAACTCTGTCCAAGCGAATGGTGGTTCAGTATCTCTCTTCCCCTCTCTTGTACTATAATTGCAACACTATCTTGTAAGCAACATAAACACAGCTGTTGTCACATATATATAAAGTAATAAAACATGAACATTTGAGCACTAAGTTGGAAGAATTCCCCAGAAATACAGATTGAGGCTGTGATTGGGTCGAAATGGCAGTTAATAATTGATGCCCACTCCAGCCGTTAGTGTATGAAAATGTCTACCATCTTTCGTAGGTTACATTTGTGTGAAAGAATCACAAGACCCCTCCCCCCCCCCCCCCGGCCCCCCCTCCAAGGGCCGATTGGGGAAGGNCCCCTGGACCACCGTGCAAGGGCAGATGTGGGAAGCAGCACATCTGCCCCTACAACTAGTTGAGTAATATAGTAGGGGACAGGATAGTCTTACACAGGGGCTATTGTATGGACCGGGAGGGTAGAGGGGGTACAGACTATAGGTGCGTGCCGAGAATTACTTTTATTAACACTAGGGAGGGGGGAGTATAGTAGGGGTATGGTGGCAACTTGACCTCTGTACAGCTAGCGGAGGGTATAGTCGGGGTATGGTGGCAACTTGACCGCTTTACAGCTAGCAGAGGGTATATAGTCGGGTTATAGTGGCAACATGGCCTCTTTACAGCTATCAGAGAGTATAGTCGGGTTATAGTGGCATACATGGCCTCTTTACAGCTAGCAGAGGGTATATAGTCGGGTTATAGTGGCAACATGGCCTCTTTACAGCTAGCAGAGGGTATAGTCAGGGTATGGTGGCAACATGACCGCTTTACAGCTAGGAGAGTAAGGTAGCAACATTAGCTCCATACAAATATTAGGAAAAATGATTTCAACGATTCTTTTACTGTCATTCAACTCCATGAAATATAACCACCAATTAAGACAAAATGAACCCCGCAACCCCGCTAAAGATAATGTCCACGTGATGAAGTACAGTTATTATCAAGTTATACTATTAGTACTAATACTATTTTTTTTCCCTGACATCAAATATATTATATTATGTTTTGTATAAACCATCTAACTTTCGGTGGTACAAATTTTATTCTTAATATTAGCAAAAAACAAACAAACTGATACTAATTTGCAAGTGATTATATTTACTTTCACAGCCGCCAACCAACCCAATTAAGTTACTCTATTCATATATCAGTCAACTAGAAATAAATATAATATAACAGAATATCGACGATTAGTTAGGTCCTAGTTGTAACGTTTAACTGCGCAATGATAACTGCGCATGTCTATTGTTGCAAGTAAACTTGAGCGTGTGCGCAGCTTCAGACAACACTGCAAGTGATGGTTCTACTATTTCACTTTGCGCATGCGCAAGTCCACCGGCAAACCGGAGCGTTTAGGGGGAGTTTGTGCATTCTTTATTTGGTTTCGCTGTCTTTGTGTTCGTGCCGCTTGTCAACAACCTCTCATTACGACAGACTGTCAAGTTATGGAGGATTTTATATAAATTATGAAATTAGGAGTAACTAATGACAAGAGCTTCAAATAAGTCTCCTCGTCCATATCCAATTAGCTACATCTTTAGGTGATGTTTTCAACTCTTTTAATAAGTTGATATGATAATAAACTTTTATCTTGAGAAGCCAATTTTTACACCACCTCCAACCAAATTTGGAACCACTGCTGTTCTTCTTTGCAATAATTATAGCCAAAGCTACTGCCGCAAGTGCCAATCCTTCAGCTTCTTCTTCGCAGCGAAATGGTCACAACTGACATAAGCTTGCATCGTCTGGCGGATGACTTGCACAAGTCTTGGACCGGACTGATAGACATGTGCAGTTGACGTTACGTCTAGGGATGACCTTAAATCATACTTAAATATTATCTTCTTCTTCTTCGGGTGGTTGGGTAGTCTGAATGCAGGGGAAGTTTTCCTGGGTGAGATTAAAAGTGGCCACGTGTGATGTTCCCAAGGAATTACCCCTCTCCTCCTCTCAATAACTTCCCCTCCAACCCCTCTGAGCAACACCACGTCAACTCTCTTTAGAGTTCAACATTCAAGCGACGCGACACTCGTACCATCAATCACGTCAAGGATGATTTTTGGCTTGAGTGGGTTTCAAACCCGGTATATGGATGGAACAGTTTTATAATCCCATTATATTCAAGTTTAGGTAGGCGTCGTCTTGTATTTAGTGTAGCGCCACACTTGAGGCGTACTAAGTCTGACTATGAAACCAGATATCTTTTTAAGCACAAGTTCTTTGACCCAATCTGACCAGTTAAGAGCCTTGCAGTAACGCTTGTAATAATTGTGCGTTAATACGCGCTGTCTACACAAGTGAGAATCTTGTGGCAAGCCCCTGCACGTTGGTGGTGCAGCAACCAGACAAACACACGCCTTTAAGGGGGCCGCCTCGGTAATCGAGAAATTGCCGCACAGACGTTCAGCTCGGACACAATGTAAAATCAGCAATGCATCATATCAAAATATGGTTCACGCCAAAATGAAGTCGAAAGATTCCGACAAGGCTCTCTTTCCTTTACAACCTTATAGTTTAAGTCTTATTAATATAAAAAATGTGTGAAAATGTAACAACATTAACTAATTTTTAATGAATTTTTAAACATATTTGGAGAGCTATGAGATTAGGCTTGATGGAAAAGGGCTCTAGGTTTAACATTCCTGTAACAAATAGTTATTTTTTTGTATGCTCACAACATAAAATGTTAAGCTATATGAAGACTAGCAGCGAGCTTTCCTCTTTACCTTGAGATACGAAGTTACTTAGATCCCCACCCCCACCCTCTTTTTTAATGATATGGCAAAGGGTGGCTGTAGGTTAAGGGTAAATGAAGAATAAGATAGAATATTATAGTGGTTCTAGAAACGACACAGATGATTGTATTTTAGCCGTGTGACCTGACAGCGATTTATACTTTGTCGCTGACTCCGAATCACCTGCCACGTCTCTCAACTCAAGTTAAACAGGGATATTAACGCAATTCTCTCGCAGATGGCTGTTCAGCGTCCGAAGCTCGACGCCCCGGTGCTTCTGGCCACGGTCAATGCCCCTTGCACACATGAGCGTCCTCGTGTTAATTAGAGCAAGGCAGGCGAGCTGACCGTTTTCAATGTGTTCAAATAATGTTGCTCTAGGTAAAATAAAGATATTCGACCGGTAACAAACGCATCGTCGAAACATCCTCCTCTGTTAAACCATCACCAGGTCTGGTGTGGACTGCAAGGACAACGTCCTGTAACATTCCCCGTCATGGCGGAGTGTGGACACCCCTGTGCTGCTATCAGAGGTCAGTCGTGTGTTGGAAAGGTCAAGGAGAGTGACACGCTATATTAGGGTGTATAACCTCGTTGTTGGACCGAACCACTCGGCTACAGCCACTCTCCGCTCCTAGAGGTGATCACGCGCAGAAAACGGTGTTTCATAACCGGCCCTTTCGACACTCGTCCGTCATTGGTCGTGTGGATACAGAACATTCCCTCTCATAGACAGCTGTAGATCACATGACCTGACGTAGATACATCAACTTGTCTGTCAGATAAGGCTCTTCCTATGACAACTAGACGGTAAATAGGTGCATTATTATTATTATTATTATTAGCACCGGGTCTTACTACCCGTTCGGGTTATACGCACTTACGCTAATGTGTAATGGTAGGGTGATTGTGAGATGAAATGGAGGACCTACAGTTTAACGTGGGATCCGAACCACGGTGGAGGCCTGGCATTCCCCACATTCACAAGATGTCTTGTCAGAGGTGAAGGAAGGGTTTGGTAATCAGATAAATCTTTGCCGGGACCGAGGATTGAACCCCGGCCGCCAGCACAGAAGTCTGACACCTTACCACTAGACCGCCAGGTCACCAAATAGGTGTAGTTAAATTATGTTTGTATATCGCTCATGTTGAGACTCTCTAAAGAATCACCCGAATGAGGCAATTTGCGTTTTGGACTCGTGTCGACCTCGACCCTGTTCTCTCTCTTTTTTTTTTATCAGACATGAGGTTAACTTGGCCGTTGTGGTCTTTAGATCTGGGACTAGTTTTATTATATCTTATCAACTTAACACGATTACAAACACAACGTCGTGACCTCTTTGTTAGGGGAATATCAGAACAAAGTTTCGACTGATATCCAAGTTTTACAAATAGAGTCGACTTCTGTCTCTTTTCTCTGAACAGAAAAAAAAACATTAAATGGTTTTAGTTAAAGATGTTGCCTACTTGTGACGTCACTGCGAGTCAAGATACGATTTCACTTGTAAATGTGATTACGTTCAATTCGGCGAGTTTTAAATATTACGTACGCAAACAAAAACCATAAGTTATTAAATAATTCTAAAAATAATCCTACCGGTACAGTATAATTTTTTTAAACTTTGTTTATTGCTCAAACCATTTGGTGTATTCACAAAAAAGTGTTGATTAAAAAGGTCCGTGAAATTATTTTTCTGTCTAAAATAGGAAACAAGAAAAAGTTAATTTTAAAATGCACATCATTGCTGTCCGGTTTAAAATGTTAGAATGAGTTTGTATACTTATCACTGGAAGAAGGGAAGTGTTATCAATTATAATATTATAATATTATAGAGGCCTCTCAGCGTGAATTGTTAATTTTCTCCCCTCTCTTTCTATTCCATATATTGGAGTCAGTGTGATAGTGCTTAGAGTACTTAGATGAGCCAAGTTAAGATGCAACCCGCTTCGTAAAACAGCTTGGAACTAACCACCTAGAGGAGTGAAATGTTTCTCCCTCAGAAATATTGTCGGGGTTACCGTACATACACAATATAATATAATGACTGAGAACACGATGTAGTCGACTATACCAGCTCAGCAAGGGGCCTTGGGTAGAACTAGACCTCTGCATCTTATTACCCGTCCGGGATATCATTCTACCTTTCCTTACGCTAACTGGGCAGGAACGAGTAAAGTAGAATCTTATATATACACACATTATACATACATACATGCATACATACATACATACATACATACATACATACATACATACATACATACACACATACATACATACATACATTCATACATACATACATACATACATACATACATACATACATACATACATACATACATACATACATACATACATACATACATACAGGTGTTCCCGGGTTAAACGGCTAAACTTTGGGAAGTGTTAGTGGATCAAAAAACTAACTCAAAATGTCTTAGGAGATTTGCTCGTTTTCGTTTTCTTTTCAGGCAAACAATAAAAAACAAATAAGAACAAAATAGGAAGGTATTAAATAAACTATTTTATTTATTTTATTCAAATTGACGGCCTCCAGTAAGGAGACAAGCATTGCGCCTATCAATGACAGACATTGTGCGACTGTTGTCTCTTCGTGTTATCCTTTGTCCTAGTGGTTGAAGGTCATTAACAGGCACTTGATGCACTTTTTGCTTGAGAGCTTCCCATACAAAAATATCTAGTGGCGTTAAATCAGGTGAACGCAGAGGCCCAGCCACACGTCCAGCAAGACCTATACATCTTCCAGGAAAGTAATATTAAGGCATTTCCTGGGACCCCTGCAGAAAAATGTGTTTTTTATTTAGTTTTTTGCTGTTTGCGTGAAAAGGAAGCTAAAACTAGCAAATCTCTGGAAGGCATTTTGAGCTAGTTTTTGATCCACTGCCACTTTCACAAGCTTGACCGTTTAACCCGGGAACATCCTGTGTCGGTGTGTGTGTATATATACACATTATATATATATATAGATAGAGAGAGAGAGAAAGAGAGAGGGGAATACTATCTATGTAAAGCCACCCTCGACACACCTTGCCGGGATTTGCGGCCACGACCTCTGCATCACCGGCAAAACTACTAAGACTATATGAGGCTGACATTTAGTTCACGTGCTCACCGCCCCTTGCCCCTTGACAGCTGTCCCCCCAGCTCTCAGCTGCTTTGCACGTGTGTCCTATCTTGTTGTGACGTGTGTGTACTTTGCTAGCTGTCGTGAGTTGTACGTATCGCTAATATTTGTTGTTACACGATTCTGTTTGCTGCTTGCAGAGACGCAATATTAGACGCAGTTCTGCAGCTGTTATATGGACGATTCACCCGATAGGAAGAATATCTGTTAAGGCACTAGAATAATCTAGGAGAAACTTTTAAAATCCAGAGACCAAGTGCGTCTGGTAGGAGAACAAACAGGGAGCAGGAAAATACAAGTTACAATACAATTAGTCTGGTGACGTCCCTATTAAATGACACCATTCGATTCACAAAGATCCAATCTACACTCCTATAATGGTCACCTTTCATTTCCAGGGCATTTAGTTCTTAACGATCAACAAAAATATGTTTTCTTTTCAGAGTTTAAAGTTTCAACTTGTGAAATATGTTAACAAGTCTTAATGTGTATAGGGTCGTAGAAAATAGTTTTGTGTTAGTTCCAGTAAACACCAAACTGCACTGTTGAAGTTTTGTTTTATCAATATTTAACCTAAGCCCAACATCTTTTAGGCTTGGCTATTTTTATTTACCAATTTAACTCGTATATGTTTAAAGATAGATTTTTATTCTGTAAATATTATGGTTTTTTTTATTCTTCACCTTTACTTTGTTTTGTGAAGCACGTCTCGCTATCCACATATTTACAAGGATAGGGTGTGGAGGAGGAAGGTGGAATTTAGAGTCGAGTGTTATCTCATTTGTGTGACAGGAGCTGTTTTGATTACTCGCCCCGATAGGTGCGCCACGAACTGACTGCCTTCAACTCCTGGGACATTATCTGTTGGGAGAGTAATATATCAAACTAACCTAACTAAGTAGTGCCATACAAGATCGCACGTGCTGTACACTTCTGTCTGTCCAGAGAGAGATGAAAGAGTAGTTCCATACAAGATCGCACGTGTTGTACACTTCCTGTCTGTCCAGAGAGAGATGAAA
>CABEEJ010006039.1:9069-43722 GCA_901482245.1 Timema douglasi | reverse complement strand
CTAGTTGCAGTCTCACCAGGAATGTGTAATAACTGCTTCAGAAGTAATAGCTACCCCCTCCCAACACAACCCTCTCCAGCCTAGTTATAGTATCACCAGAATGTGTAATACCTGCTTCAGAAGTAATAGCTACCACCTCCCAACGCAACCCTCTCCAGCCTAGTTGCAATCTCACCAGGAATATGTAATACCTGCTTCAGAAGTAATAGCTACCCTCTCCAGTCTAGTTGCAGTCTCACCAGGAATGTGTATTTTACAAACAAACAAGCAAAGATGATTCAAAGCTCATGGCCTCCATTATATTCACATTATAAGTGCTGTGTTAATTAAATTTATACATGATAATTTATGTATTATTTATATTTATTGGTTTGAGGTATTTAACGTGCAATTTATGATCCAACTGATTATATCCTCACACGATAATTTCTATAAGCCAGAGCGAAAGGCCCTACCAATTCTGCCGGGAAAGATATTTCCACTTACCTTACAGGGTCTCATACATGCCACAATCGACATAAAACCAACGACTTTAATTCCTCTCCGAAGGATTTCTAACGCCGAATCCCCGAACATAGGGTCCTGAGGCGATCAATTAACTCAAGACTACCGAGTTTTTAAAAATATAACTGATATTTTAAAAAACTAATTTACTTATTCAACACGAATGCCTTAAAATAACTCAAAAATCCCTAAACATGACTAAAAAAAATGCCTAAAAATGCCACAAAAATTATGAAAACCAATAATATTCAGCCTTAAATTCCAAAATTACAAAAATTTCCGTATAAATATACATTCCTATAACAAAGCAATCATGAACAGAGTTTATATACGTATGATAATTATGTCCCTCTATATTTTCATATCGTCTTTGTTAGGTCATTATTTTAGCCCATACACTTGAGGTTTGCTCAGAACCAGTCTGTTGAGGAAGGCTTATTCGCCCCCTACCTAAATATTATTAATAAGGATAGGGTGTGATAGCATCTAATAGCTCTCAGTCATCTATATCATAGACGCCATTTTCAAAAATGTCAGCCGACAATCTTAGTGTTTCATTTGAAAGCGCCCGGAGACGTAAATAGTTGAGCTACATTGATGCATTTATTTTAGATTTTGAAGCTGATATCATCTACATTATTACAGAATATTAACCAATTATCAATAAATTAGATAGATTAAAAAAAATATTAAAGTCAAAGTTTAAAAAAATATAATACTTCATTTTTATGTTTAATACCTTATATCATGTGTTAAAATTATATTTTTTATCAAATAAATCTACAATAAATTTATAGTTAATATATTAATTAGTTTTAAAATAATACTATTTGAGGTACTAATAAACTTACCATTATAAAGTTGTAGAACTACTAGAGATAATTTTGATTAACTGTAACGATATTTTATAAAACCAATAATTTAAAATTATAGCATAAGTATTTTTAAATTGAGGGCTGATAAAGGAGAAGCTAAAACTGTGCAAAATGTAAAACACAAAAAAAAACCTTTCCAATAAAATATTGTAAGTTTATATAGAAGATGAAAAAAAAACCATAAAAAAGAATTAGCACCAAAACCTATGATTATCTAAAAGAGTGTGAACTAGTTGAGCAATTACCTAGCTAAAGATCGAAAGCATAACTAGTGCCTAACCTATCGGTGACAGAACAATTATAATAAACAATATATATTGACATTGCGTGATGAAACGCTATTATCATTGATGAATCGTAATGTTCCTTTACTCAGTTTGTGTCTGTAAACAATGTATAATATTTTATTTCGGCTCTTTGGTGAACCGTAAGTTTCCTTTATTCAAATGTGTTTCTGTAACAGAGTATAATATTATTTCATCTAGGCCATGATTTTCATTGTGTTTCTGTAACAATGTATACTATATCATTTCACTTATCTTATGAATTATCTAAGGCGTAGGTTTAATGGTCTGTGGAATGCGTTTGTTTGCGAACTCAGTTTATTGCTGTATATATGGGCTGTTTTATTTTAAATATTTAATCTATTTTAATTTATTAAGTGCCTTAATTGTTTTGTGATTGTCATAGCAATTTTTCTATACTGCACAAGGATATATACTAACATTATACTAAAGATGGCCCTTACCAACATCAGGCTGCTAGGAGTTCTCTTATTAGTTAGTTTTGACACTGAAGACAAGGGGTCCAAGAAGCAAGGGGTAGGTCATATATTAGGGGCTGGAGCAGCTTGTGCGTATAGCAATTAGAAATCTATATCTCAATCTATAGCAAGCTATAGCTCTGGCTCTCCACGTCTGTTCGTAAGACGAATAAGAACTGTATCACGTTGATGTTAAATTTATAATATTGAAACTGTAACTAAATAAATAAATCCTGTGCAAACATTAGATTTTACTAATTTCAACAGAAATAACTAATTAGTAATCCTACAGTGGGATAGGCAAATAATCAGATCATCACATAGCCGTGTGATAGCAAGTGCGCAGTAAGGCAACTGGTAACCCAACCTTGGGATGGATCAATTTAAAAAGTGGTATCAACAAAATTGGTGCCCAACCGTGGGGTGTGCGCAGGTACTCATAATCATAATCATCATCATCATCATCATCATCATCATCATAGAAACGGTATCTTCATAAATTTGATGACAACCTTTTCCATTCATTTAAAACTTTGTAATATACTGCCACTATGCTAATGACAGATACTTAACAACTGTTGATCTCACCATGTGAATAAAATTAAACTCTATGTTTATACTGAAGATATACCTATTTGATTTATTTTGACAAAAAAAAAGTTTTGCTATAAAAACTGTAGAAACACAACCTTTCCCCAAACTCCCATTTAACAAGAGATATAATATGACTCACGACTATTTGACTGTAAATTTATTTTATCTATTTAATTTAATTACAGGACACGCTGACTACATGGAGCAAGGTGTTCTACAATTCATCAGGCATATCCTTCTTCCCTGTATTTCTCTTCCTGGTCTTCGGTTCGACGTCGCAGCAGTACTGGGATAAACTGGATCACAACGAAGCTGACATCCCCCGGAGACGTAAAAACAAATCTGTCAACACCATTAGCATCAAGTTCGGCTCCAAATATCCCCAAATGGAAACTGTTGATTGAGAGCTCTTTAAGAGCGTGCATCACATGACCATCAACTCTGTGATAGTCAGCTCTAAATCGTAAATTTACACGTACAATATTCCACTTGGATCATTTATGATTAAACATAAATGTAGATAAAGAGTTAATAGACGTTTCTAGTTAAAAACATTGTTAAAATATTAAATATTATTTAAATAAAAACTGCATTGACCATTTTAGAATGTCTTCACAGATAAGCATTGTGCACAAATCTTTATTCTGTCATAATAGAGACATACTGTAGTTATTAACAAGAAACGTTTTCGCTTTGTCCCCCATCGTCATCACGGAAAATGTCGAGTAATCATTCAAATACGAATGCACTGCACACATTTCTGGAATATCTTGGTGTTTTCTTTTCCCTTTTACTCCCATAATTCGTTGTTGTAAAGTAGTTTTTAGCAATTAACTTAGAATTATCATTTTTATTTGATTGTCCAGGAATGGCATTCCCAGATACTTTAATTTGTAAATAGGAGTTTCTTTTTTATAAGAACCCTTTCTTCTTTTCTTGCTCCTACTCAGAAAATCATACATTATTCAACAACTGTTGATATCACCACGTACGTATTCATTAATATCTAACTGTTATTTTCAAGACTTCTTGTATAACTTTAAGTTTCAAGTTATTCTTCATTCTTCTTTAATTTCGTTATGCACTTTCCACGAATATGGTACTTTAAGTACCGAAACATGTCGGAACGAAGTAATTCCAACATCCTTACCAGTGCCGGTTTTCACAAAGGAGTAATGGGACCAGGAAACAGATAAGACTTAGATAATTCCACATTACTTAACTACTTTTTAACTCGTTTGGTAGACCTCAAAATTTAATTTTTAATACTTTCTTCTTCATCACCTATTTAAACTTAAAATACTGTTCATCCATATTATACTGGATATGTAAAAGTTTTGTAGCAACAACACTCAATTACCTCATTTGAATGTATTTTGGCAGATGTTAACCATAGATTACATTTTTTTACTTTTACCTTTCAACATATTTGAAGGAAACATTATTTGGTCCTTACCATATTGTACATTACTAAATAGTTTTTGTAACAACATTTTTAACGTGTATACATTTATTTTAGACTTGTCTGCAGCTTTTGTATAGTCAAGTTGTTGATGCATTTTTAATTTTATGTTAATTGTTTACACTTGACAATATGTTTTTTCCACCTGAAGTAGAACCTAATCATACATTTTGAATGTAATTTCACTGAATACATCTACCAATTTATAAACGGTTTAAATTGCAATATTTAATTTATTATATTAGCTCTAGAGCAAACTATTTAAGTCTTAACTTTTAAATTATACCACTCCTTACTTTCAACCACGTTTAGCATGTTTTATAAAATTTCTTATGTTTCTACAGGAAAAATATTTTGTTTCATTTGAACAAAAATATATTTTGCTATTAAAACTGCCAAAAAAACACTGAGCTTAACTTGAGTTTCTTACAATCTCACTTCAAATTTCTGACGTAGGATACTTGGGTTCATGGACCACAAGCCATTCCTCATTTCTTTGCCATCAGCTGCTAGATACCCACCTCGGTGGCGTAGTTAGCTAACGCGCTAGTTTTGTGTTGAGTTTAACTGCCAATGACGGGGAGATCGAGGTTCGAATCTCGATCGGGTGAACTGGGGGNGGGGGGGGTTTCCTAAATGGTTTTCCACTCTCCCTCAACGTTAATGCGGGTTCAATTTCTCTAAATTCAACCTTCCCAATTCCTAACCCATTAGAGTAATTAGTAGACCTATTTAAGCGTACAACCCGAACGGATAAGGAGACGTGGTGATAAATAAAAATAAATAAAAAAAGCTGCTAGATCTTTTTTTAAAGTGAATACGATTTTTCAAAATAGTTAATTTCAACACGATGGTTATTAAAGGCCTACTCTATGGGACAAGGAGAAAGAGGAGGATACATTAAGGGAAAATAAACCACATATGCGTGGAGAGAGGATGAGAAAACTACAATGATTTACCCCACCACTACATCTGATTGAGATTTGAACCTTGGCCTCCCAGCCACCAGTAATCCAGTAATATTGGGTGCCGGAAACCTCAGACCACGTGACTAGCAGTCATGAATCGAACCTTGACCTCCCCGTCAAGATTATTGATCAGCATGACAGGACTACAAGGACACAAGCGGCTCCTGTTTCGCGTGAGGGCTGGGTGCTGACGTTGTGAAGGGAGGAGAGGGAGGGCGGGTATGTCGTGGAGGAAATGGGACATAGTGGGAATAAGATTCAGCTTCCCCCTGGGAAGCGCCTTCCTACTCCTTCCTTCTATAACAAAATTTGTTTAAAACACACTTATTATTGTTTTAAGTTTAAAAATATGGCTCATAACCAAATGGAGGAGAAAGATATCAACATGTCCCTATAGATATGTTATTATTAGCACCGCGTCTTACTACCCGTTCGGGTTATACGCACTTACGCTAATGTGTAATGGAAGAGTGATTGTGAGATGAAACGGAGGACCTACAGTTTAACATGGAATCCAAACCACGGTGGAGGACTGGCATTCCCCACATTCACAACTATAGATATGAAACCTAAAACTTTTTTGTTTATCAAAAGGTGAGACTAGCTCATTTTCAAGGACGTTCTACGTGAAATATCTCAGTTCTGAGATCAAAGTAAGTGTTTAGAAACTTAAATCTAACCTTCCTCAAACAAATAAAGTTTATTTTCATATAACAATGTGTGCTTCACCTCTGACAAGACTTGTATTAATCACAACTTGTGAATGTGGGGAATGCCAGGCTCCACCGTGGTTTGGATTCCACGTTAAACTGTAGGTCCTCCATTTCATCTCACAATCATCCTACCATTACACATTAGCGTGAGTGCGTATAAACCGAACGGGTAGTAAGACGCAGTGCTAATAATAATAATAATAATAATAATAATAATAATTCATTTAACAGGGTCACAGAGAATCATTTATAAGATGATTAAGGATTGTTAAAGTGATTTTGAAACTTCATGAGTGATATTCTCATGAGAAAAACCAAAGTGTGAGTATATTCCTCCTTCAAATAGGTGGCGTCCTTGGCTTCCTAAACGTATATTTTATTTGGGAAAGTTAAAATGTATGATAGCTGAGATGGTCACGATCCACCCTCCATATCCAACTATTTTATGTCGGGGAAAAAAAAAGTATAAGTGGATTTTATTTCTAAGAGGAAAAGTTTCCACCTCACATCTTTATTGGTCTCGTATATTGGTTCATCTGTACGTGTTCCTCACGCGGGTGACGGCTGCTGTAGTCCTCCGGATATTCAAACACTTCACGGCGGCAGATGTAGGATTGTCTCGTCTCTGGAAGCGGAAACTCCAAGTTAGTCATTACTTCTTTGGGGAAATAATTAGTCTAACATTTGGTAAATATCAAAACTATTCAAGTAACATGTACTAAAAACTTAATTGTTATTGTTATTAGCACCGCGTCTTACTACCCGTTCGGGTTATACGCACTTACGCTAATGTGTAATGGTAGGGTGATTGTGAGATGAAATGGAGGACCTACAGTTTAACGTGGAATCCGAACCACGGTGGAGGTCTGGCATTCCCCACATTCACAAGATGTCTTGTCAGAGGTGAAGGAAGGGTTTGGTAGACAGATAAATCTGGTCCGGGACCGAGGATTTAACCCCGGCCGCCAGCACAGAAGTCTGACACCTTACCCCCTAGACCACCAGGTCACCTATTTTTAATCAATTCTGGCGTAGTATTGTCCGTCTGGAATGGCTATTGGAATCGATTACCGGTAAGAAGAAGAATATTTTATCATTGTTTAATTGAATTTATAACAAACTCTTTTCTAAAGAATGTGCTTGTCTTATAATCAATTATGATTTGTCACAAAGTGGATTAATTAACAAAACAATTAATGCCGACATTTTAACATACCTAAAATTTATTAGTTACTAATAATTAGTGAGTGCTAAATAACATTTGAATATTAAATGATAAGTAATATGATATAGAACAATATATAATTTTAACAAAAAAAAAATTAGCTCACATCAGTGGTCATGGGGACAAGGGTGTCATTCTAGTTTAGTTTTGTTAACCGGTGATGGGATGGGAATGTCAGGGTATGAATCCCGGAGGTGTTTAGTGGTGTAACTTTTCCATAAATTATTTCTCACTCTCTATCAATACGAACGAGGTTACACGATATATATATAATACCTTCCACCTCCCGATCATCATCGTGGACGCACCTTGGTACGTGCGGAATGTGACTCTGTATCGTGACCTGGATATTCCTACCGTCAAGGACCACTTACGGAAGCTGGCGCGGTCCTCCTACGACAGACTTCCCGGTGCCACCAATCCTCTTATCCAGGGGCTTGGGAATTACGTCATCGACCTTGGAGGTTGCCGCCGACGTCTCAAAGCCCTGCTCGGATGAGCGAGAAGTGTCAAACAGTGGTTTGGGAGGCTCTAACCCAGCCCTACAGAGAGTATTGTCTCAGCACGCAGCTCTAAAAAAAACCTTATTTAGGTGACCTGCTGGTCTAGGGGTAAGGTTTCAGACTTCTGTGCTGGTGACCGGGGTTCAATCCTTGGTCCCGACACAGTTTTATCTGATTACCAAACCCCTTCCTTCACCTCTGACAAGACGTGTATTAATCACAGCTTGTGAATGTGGAGAATACCAGGTCTCCACCGTGGTTCGGATCCCACGTTAAACTGTAGGTCCTCCATTTCATCTCACAATCATCCTACCATTACACATTAGCGTACACATTAGCGTAAGTGCGTATAACCCGAACGGGTAGTAAGACGCGGTGCTAATAATAATAATAATAATAATAATAATAATAAACCTTATTTGGTTTCTCGATATACTCCCCTCCTTCTCCCCCAATCAATATTAATAATATGTTTTTCTCTATTTTGGAAACTTTGCGAACTGTGACAATCTGTCTGTTTTATAATCCGAAACCACACCCCTTCAGGGAGCATCAGAGCATGCTAATAGGCGACTGCTACCGACCACATTAGTGTGAATATACAGTTATCCCGGATGGGTAGTAATATGCAGATAGTTCACCGTAGTTTATATTTAAAAGGTATACTATTATTTTTTATACTAATCCCGTTACTGAAGGTTTTATTTCCTACTAGAATCCTACTGTATATTAGTATCTTATTAGGATTAACAGCCTTTCAGAACCGACTTCCTATCAAAATTATAATATATATTTTTTTAGCCCCACATCTTACTACCCGTTCAGGTTGTACGCATATTTTCTATGTGTTAAGAGACGAATAATGTTGAATTTAGAGAAAGTTTACCCACATTCGCTTGGGGGGAAAGCGGAAAACCAGCTAAGGGGAAAACAGCCCCTGTACACCAGACCATGATTCGAACCTGGTTCTCCCTACCACTGGCTGTCTAGTCTATTGTGAGACTGACGCTTCAGACACATTTGACCACCCGAACGGGCTATATTTTATAGTTACATTCATAATATGATCGATCTTATATCAAGAGTAGCAAATTCCAGGATTTTTAAAAGGTCAAACTTAGGGCGAATGCATTCCTCTTTCTGCCTATACTGTACCGGATACTTGGTTCTTATTGGTTGGGTTATCGGAGTCCCCAGGGGATATCACGTGGGGACTCTAGTGGGGCATACAGCTCTTCAGATAGCCTTCACACACAAAATATCAAATAAATAAAATAAAAAAATAAAAAAAAGATATATTGAATATATCCCTTGAGAGAGGAAAAAATGTATCAATAGAACCCTTTCAGGGACAACCCTGCGAAACGCCCTTCTAAGGGTGTATGGAATATGTATATATATATATATACACACACACACACACACACACACACACACACACACACACACACACACACAGGGTGTTAGGAAACTCTTAGCCCAAACTGCATATATAGTTTGTTTGAACCAAAAGTAATTTAATATCACTATACACCTACATACAGCAAACTATGCAAATACCATTAAATTGTGTTCAAAGTTTTGGCATACAGCGCCGGGAGAGCAAAGCTGTTCAAGCATGCGTGTACAACAACTTGCATAGGAACTAGGCGCACGGCACTACACATGTAACATTGTGGCAAGCACTTTCTGTGATGTAGGACCGTTAATGATGACCCTCAGAACGTATCCCCATTTCTAGATGGACTGGTGTGTAGTTTACTATTAATTTTGGTATGTTCTGCTGCCGTGCTCCAAGATGTCGAGGTGTGTAGTACCACGCGCCTAGCTACTATGAAACTTGTTGTACACGCATACACGAACATCTTTGCTCTCCCAGCGCTGTGCGCCGAATTTTTGAACACAATTTAATGGTATTAGCATATTTTTCCCGTATGAAAGTGTACGGGGATGCTGTATTACTTTTGGTCCAAGCAAGCTATTTGTATGCACGCAGTTTGTGTTATTAGTTTCCGAACACCCTGTATATATAGTCGCTCCACGTAAAGATAGATGCAATAAGGAGATCCGGTGCTGATAAAATAACAGTATTGAAACTGAGTTTTAGTTTGGTTTTCTTAGAAATAAAAAAAATAAAAAAGAATAGTTGACAGTAAAATAAAATAATGTGATGGAGTTTATGTCTATACTGAGATAAGTTAGAATTGAAACCTTCGTGTCACGTTATTCCAAACAAGACCTGGGTATTTCCCCGGCCAGTCCCTTCGTACTTGCCTGTTCTAGCCCTTGCTCTGGCATGGTTGAGACTTGTCTCGGTCTTTACCAAAGTTAATGAACAGCAAATGCTGCAACATATGATAACATTCTGCTAGCGAATATTTCTCAATTACCGAGAATAATCTTATCAAATTAATTATATAGAAGTTCACTGTATTTTTTATTTAGCACCACGTCTTATTACCTGCTGAGGTTATACGCATATGTATTAACTACGCTAATGAGCTAGGGATGAGGAAGGTTGAATTTAGAGGAAATGTACCCAAAATTCGCGTGGAGGGAGAGTGGAAAACCATATTGGTAAAATCATCCTCAGTACACTCGACCGGGATTCAAACCCCGATCACTCTGCCACCGGCACTCTAGTTTAACACAAAAGTGTCTGACTTAAGACCATGTGGCCACCGAGGTTTCACTGTATCTAAAAAAAATATTTAATACATATTTAAATAACATTGATCAATGTGATTCTATAATAGTTGCACGAAACGCTGGCTGGTGCGAAAGGCATCGTCTGCCCTCCCATTTAACCTTCAGGTGTAGTCGAGTCAGCTTTGTGCGGTCTGTTTCACGTACACGTCTCGTACTTAGCTCACAACGAATTATTTTGTCTATAAAGGATGTGGCCAAAACAATTAGATGATTTGTAACTTGAAAATTAATACTTTAATTGAAAAGTAAATATTCACTAGCTAAATAACAGCAAACTACATAATACACTTTTCTCACTTTCTTAAAATGAGGTCACTCAGGTGAGCTCCTCCGGACGTCATTACGTTGCCCATCACTTTCCTCAGGGGTGACCTGGTGGTCTAAGGGTAAGGTGTCAAGACTTCTGTGTTGGGGGTACGGGGTTCAATCCTCGATCCCGGCACAGATTTATCTGATTTCCAAACCCTTCCTTCACCTCTGACAAGACGTGTATTAATCACAGCTTGTGAATATGTGTAATGCCAGTCCTCCACAGTGGTACGGATTCCACGTTAAACTGTAGGTCCTCCATTTCATCTCTCAACCACCCTACCATATCGTAGGTGCGTATAACCCGAACGAGTAGTAAGATTATTTCCTCAGCAAAGCTCGTCTCATCTTTTGTCCCCCCCTCCCCCGTGTGCGTTCAGTGCTTAATACAATATGTGCGTTCTCATCTCAACTACAAGTAGGTACCGAGTTTAGGTTTTTATTTATACCTAAAGGAATCACGGCAACCACTGGACCTGTGTAACTTCACTGCATCGATTATTATTATTATTAGCACCGCGTCTTACTACCCGTTCGGGTTATACGCACTTACGCTAATGTGTAATGGTAGGGTGATTGTGAGATGAAATGGAGGACCTACAGTTTAACGTGGAATCCGAACCACGGTGGAGGCCTGGCATTCCCCACATTCACAAGATGTCTTGTCAGAGGTGAAGGAAGGGTTTGGTAATCAGATAAATATGTGCCGGGACAGAGGATTAAACCCCGGACCCTCAGCACAGAAATCTGACACCTTACCCCTAGACCACCAGGTCACTTTTTTTTTATTAATCGAGTTATTTGTCGTTTTTATTTTTTTATCTTGTTTATTCAAGTGTGGTCTTCTCTCATTGTCAATTTTGAATCAATGTAACCACTTTTAAATATGAATTATGGTCAATTTTGTTAATATTATTTCACATGTCTAGGAAATTAGCTTCTTCAATCAAAGAAAAATTGGTAAAATATGTGTCGAGACCGGCTAATAAAACAGCTATTTTGTGACCAGAGGAAAATATTTAAAAATAAAGAAGAAAGATAAAAATTAGCATTGCCAACAAAACTTTCACTTTGAAACCTACTATGATTGCTTTGACTAGTATGCACATATAAGTAATAATTGAGTTATTATTTTTAAACTAATAAAAATAATTGATTGTATTCAATCATACAAAAATAAGGGTTTACATGGGGATATAAACAGAGAATGATTAAACCTGTACATCTGAGACGCTGCTTACACTGCATACAAGGTGTAAATTCGCTAGGAAAATGTTTTTTTTTTTTTTTGTTGGAAGCTACAATTTCTTCCAACATCCTAGACCCCTATTCTATGAGTGTTAATTGATCAAAATCGTTTAAACGGTTTAATTTTAATTCCAACTACCAAAAAATGGGCTTATAAAATTATACGAGATGGTTCTAAACTATCTGCCTGAATACAGCTTCTATGGGCATAAATAAAGAATAGATTCTAGTAAAAAAATGTTGTGAAACGTCATCATGCATTACTAAAAATGTAAGTTAAATTTCGACGCAACTACGCCAGGAATACGCAGCCGTTAGTACGTACATGTAGGGCAAGTTGCATATCGCAGCAGATGTCCAAAACTCCCTCCCCGACTTCGTAAAAACAGTGTCCGCCGGTCGCATTTGACGCGGGCTCACCCTTCTTCAAAGTTGGTCATGGTCCTGCTCGCTTGATGGCATGCAACTTGTTGTACATGCACGTACCTACAGCTGCGTATTCCTAGCGTTGTTGCGTCTAACCTTAATTTACATTTACAGTAGCCCCGTGGCTTCTTTGGTGCTGACTGACAGCTCACATCTGACTTCTGACAGTCAACATTAAGTATATACCTAAATTATGACTGTCAAAACTGACAACTTCTAAACACAGTTTTTGCAGATCATATGGTTTGGCGTAGGGATACATAATTTTATCTGGTAACTTTTCAAAGCTTTAATCTATCAGCTGTTAGCTGTCAGTCAGCACCAAATAAGTCATGGGGCTACTGTAACACATCTTATTTCATTCGTATTTAAAAACTAATTAAAATCTATTAATCTTGAAAAATAAAATAAATACAAAGCCTTAAAAAGAGTGTATGTTTCGTATTAAGTAACACTAATGTTTAAAATGTATGCTTAGTATTTTTTGGCCCAAGTAGAATGAATCCATTAGTGCACCGTGTGGCCACCGCGACCCTCATAGCTGTGTTGTACCAGGTTCACAGTGAGGTTACATCCTGTATTTTATTATCTGTGGTGATTGCGAAATAGACTGATCACTCTAAGGGAAGGTATGTCAAATAAGTAACACAGATGTATTATAAATTATCTTTATTCTTTGATATGTCAAGAAAAAATCTAAATATAGCCATCTAAATATTTGCATATTTTTTCGTCCAGCATCACACTATACAATATACTATATATTATTATATAACGTATTATATATACAATAATCTTTATATTTATATATATAACTTGGTGTAATACATTATTTTACCTTATATTTTGTTAGTTTTTTTTAAAAAAAAAAGCTTCAATATAGAGTACATGTAGGCCATGATGAAAAAGGTGAGGAAAATGGAGTAACATGTTTTAAATTAAGTTATTCTAAAAGAAAATTATGGTATGTTACAGTTGATGGCTTTATTATTTCCAATAAGCATGATTGAGGTAACAGTGCGTCATAAAAATAATGCATATTTATTATTATTTCATAATAAATAGTTATAAATAGGATACTTGTAAACATATTTATACATTATTATACAGTTGTGAGTCAGTAAACAAGTGCCAGGAATAAGAATTGCTGTGGGGGAAATTTTGTATTGCTAATGAATAATTGGCTACAGTGATACGTATCATCTACGTACACCGTTTTTACTCGTATAAAGTAAACGATTAATATAAATTAAAATATAGTTGAACTGATTAAAAAAAATTAAACTAATAAATTGAAACTTTTTATTTGAAGCAACTCCATGAAAATAATCACAACTATTACGTTTCATTGATTTATGTGTAAATATATTTTTTACATTTACAACCTGTATTTACATGCTCAACTTTGTGCTATAAATATGTATTCTCAAAACTGTTTTGATCATAATTTATTGACCTTTAATTCCTTCTTATCACCCATAATAATTTTGGTTACGCATGAAAAATTCGGTGAATCTCAATTCGGCAACAGATATTATCGGGCGTGAAAACTCCTAAAAAAATGTGTAGCTCAGAGAGATCTTAATTTTTGGAAAATTCTTTCGACGGTAGAACCTCGATTGACAATATTCCTCCACTAATCGAGCCACGAGTCTGCGTCAAGATCACGAATGTACTATGGCGATATTTTGTGTAAGCATGCCAAGGCCGTATTTATAAGAGAGTGACCGGGACCCCAAAAAAAACAACGGGATCTTTCCTCTCACTAAATGCTAACTTGATTTATATATAATAATAGGCGTGCTATAGTTGATCCAACAAAACTACAAAAAAGTAATTATTATTGGTCATAAACTCGTGCAGTAAGACTATTCTAAGACATTTTGAAACCTTTTAAAACATATTGTGGTTAGTCATCTTGTTTCGTAAAGGTGTGAAAAAATAAAGTTTTAAATTCAATCGAATTCAAAGCGAAGCTTGAAACATGGGAAGCAAATTCAAAGCCAAAGTCTAAGATAAGGTGTTTGTTGTTGTCAAATAATACGACTTTAAAGTTTTGAACTATCCATTTTGTATAAAGGTAGAGAGAAAGGTTTAGAGAAAAAAGAAAGTAAACTAAATTATTCTATGCTGATATTTCTGAGTTTATCCATGATTACGTTGAGTCATTTAATCACAAGCTTCACACCCATAAACAGTGTTGGCATCTACAATTATTTATATGCGTCCAGCTTTGTCTCTTTCGATTTTACTTCATTATTTGCAATAGTCCACATACATTCAACTACTCTCCAAGATGCCTTCACCCAGCTGTCGATTTCACCATCCATATTTACAGAACATTCTGCCCAGATACACAAAACCATTCACTTTTTATAACATATTACCATTTATACTAGGATGACAATCATTTCATGACCCATCCTTATCAAAAACTATCACGTTAGTTTCGCATTTATACGAAAATCCATTCTGTCTGTCAACACATTCAAACGATTTAATGAATTCTGCAAGTCGCTTTCATTCTCATCCATTAATACGGCATCATCTGAAAATAGCAGAACTCTCACATTTACACTGTCCATTTGCACAACAACCTTGTCTTCTCAAGCATCCTTCATGCATTTACCCATGACTACATTAAACCACTATGGAGTCATAACACAACCTTGTTTAATACCCTGTTTAGTATCAAACCATTCCCTCAAAGTTCCATCCACCCTCGCACGCTTTACTTCAATCATACACCGCCCTAATTGCATTTAATAATCATGCATCCACACCATACTTTCTCAGGATATTCCATAGCACAATCTTACGTTTCCTCCAGATCAACAAATGCTCAATAAGCCTTCTTCCTTACTGCTATACATTTCTCAATCACTTGTTGCAATGCAAATATCTAGTTCATGCAACCTCTTCCTGGCATGAAACCACATTGCACACCCCAAATATTGTCCTCAATTCTTTTGCAAACCCTCTCAATTAAAACTCTCCCATTAAATTTGCTTGGAATACTCAACAAACCAATTGCCCTGTAAGTCTTACATTCACTCTTACTACTTTCGCCTTTGTACAAAATAACAATGACAGCATTCTTCCAGTCACTATCAATATTCGAAATCCCAGTGCACACATTTAACAACTCACACAATCTGGCAAGTAATACCATTCCCCTACAATTATTTCACTTGTGATCCCATCTACGCCCGCAGCTTTGCCATTCTTTAACATTTTATTAGCTTTTAACACCTGAGACTTGTTAATTCTTTCACTCATCAACACATTTTCCCTATTATCTGCTTTTTATCTACGTTTTCGTCATCCAATTACTCTAAATACTCCCTCCCTCACTCTTTTATACTGTTTTCATCCCAGACAATTTCACCACGTTCATTATGAATGCAATAACACTGTCCTTGCACTCCTTTCTTCGTTATCTTTATCCACTTCCAGAACAGCTTATTATTTCCTTAAAAGTCCTTCTGCATTTTTCCTCCTCCTTTTAATATCATTTGCTTTTTCTCTCCTTTGTTACATCTTCACATTAATCTTTTCCTTTTTGTGTGTATCCCACAACCTCTTACGTTCTGTTTCACCCTTCCCATCAATCATTCGTTTGTATCCTTCTCCATTTTCTCTCACAGCTTCTTCTACCTGTTCTTTATATCATGCATCTCTTTTTAAGTTTCCCACAACCCAAGATCCATACAGATATTTCACACACTTAACTACGGTTTCTTTATTTTATTCTGAGCACTTTATATATCATTAACATTTATTTCGACATTTCATTCATGCTCTTCTAAAGTTAATTTTTCACCTTGCAATAATTCTTACGCGTTTATCCGGCGGTTTTTTCAACTTTCACTCTTACTGGCTTAATAAATACTCTCACAAAATTCCTACCTAATTCAACTATTGAGATCACTAGGAATTATTCCGTTTCACATTAAGCTTCGAGCACAGCCCTAGTATTCTTTATAAACTTATAAGCCCTTCATCATATACCATAAAATCAATCTTCGTTCCTTTGTCATGTATACAAGTGAATACCTTTGTGCTTAAGTCATATGTTGGTCATGAACAAACCTTTTTTCCAGACTCACTGACTCATTACTATTCTCGTTCACCCCGTCATCGCCATATCTTCATAACACACACTCTGAATTCCATCCTCTTATAAAAATGTTTATTTGTTGAAATATGTCATATTCAGTAGGATATTTCAAATATGTTCATAATATATCAACGTTTTCTTTTTTTTCCCTTCAAAATGTTTCAAAGATTTGAAGGCTATCGTGAGCATCGAAGTCGAAGTAAAAGGGATTTGACCTTCAACTTCCGACATTTTGAAGATTCACATATTCCTACAGGTTTTTTTTGTAACTTTTTTGCTGAGCGTTTTGCAATGACCAAACTTAAGATATGCTTTGCCTTTTAGCTACATTTCTAAACAGTTTCCGTTCAGATAGATCTCGGAAGGTAGTGACCACCCAATTTAGACTAGGCCACTTCTACAAACCTTGACACGGGAAAGCACTGGGTGCCTCTCTTTTAGTGTTAAACAAGTTCAGATGGCAAAGTAAGTCAGATTTACAAGATATAGCAACCTCAACTAGATCTAATATGGCTATTAATTCCCCCACATCTGGACCACCCTGAGGTATGCACAAATATAAATGCGACCTTGCATAATGTTAAGTTATTATTTTTGTTTCAACTTTTTTTTACTATACATACATTTTATTATACTCACTTTTATAAAAATGCAATATAATTCCATAACTATATTTATGAAACAAAATTAAATCCAAACATTAAAAAAAAATTTCTCATCAAAGTCTATAATAACAGATTTTTTGGGTATCCAAGAAGATCGAAGCCCCAACTACCCCGGATAATCGAGGTTCTACCTAAATTTAAAATAGCAACCTGTAAAAAAAATAATTAAAGACTATCTTAAAATAGTTCTTAGGAAAATGAACCATTAGTTATCATGTATGCAGTAAAGGAGTTGTACAAAATGCTTCGTCAAAATATATTATACTATTAAAAAATATTTAGTACACTATCGTGCAGTCATACGCCAAGCCAGTGGCGCATTAAAAAAAAAGGAGGGGGGCTAAGGGGAATAGAGTCATTTGAGTCCTCCACTTTCGATGTCACAGATCAATTTAATAAAAGTTCCTCACATGTGAAATATCATTTTAAAAATAAAGATAGCGCTGAAAGGTAAAACGTGTAGTCTACATTTTAAAACCATTTGTATGAAACTGGTGCACATTTGTGTAGTCTATAAAAAAAGTTACCAAGGAACCAAGTGTGAAATAAAATAATGTATAGTATTATTTTAAGTCCAGATGAGTTTTATTTTCTATAATAGATATCCTTCCAAGTGTAGACCAGAGAGTGCTGCGTCTCTGAATTAATGCGCGGATGTCATTTTGTTTCAATGCTCAATGTTCGTGCGTGATTAAACCGCGCATGCGCTCATTGTATGGCTCATACTGTGGATTCACACGTGCACAGAAAAAAAAAACAAGAGCAGGATTAAAATGTGGTCACGTGACTAGCTCTGAACCAATCACAAGACTTCAGACTCACCGGCGTGACTTGAAATAACTTCCGGCTTTCCTTTTTTTTCCTGCGCAATGATATCAGCTTTGGAGACTCAATATTATGTCAAAAACAACAAACTCTGTGCGCATCCACCTACCAAGCAAGATACTAGCAGACAGCTGCTTCTACTGCTGTGAAATTATTTGAAATTCCGTTTTAAATGAAAAGCGCCTATATCTTTCTTGTTCTGTTTTGATTTAATTCCCGATAAAATACAAATAATTTGAAATCATCCAACGTGATATTAATCTTACGTCTGTTTTATCCACTAGAAAATAAAACATGTCGGTAATCAGGTGTTTCTAGTTTTCATTTCAATGCATTATGGGTCAACATACAGCGTGCGAATCTGCTCCACTCAAATATATCCTGCTCTCTATTTTCATCGAACGTGGGAATAAAGTTTTATACAGTGATTTACCTCTTTTCCTTTAAAATAAATAAATAAATAAATAACCTACTAAAATTCTGGTAAAACGCCCCCTTTCTCTTTTTATCTAATGACAAGCATAGATTTTAAAAATATACATTAAATTTTTTACAAAGTTTCTTATAGCCTATTTGTGTTTAAAAATAAATATATAAACAGTTTATTGATATTCCGGCGTATTTCAGCCCTTAGAGCACCCTTCATTACACATCTCGTGTTTGTGCATATGTCATTGATCCATATTTTTTTAGACGTGGCCGGTTAAAACCAGTGAACCGAGCTAGCTAACAAGCAATACTCTCTCTGTCCACGGTCTATTTTTTTTATCGCCGTGTTTTACAACCCGTAAAATATTTATTCGCGTATGAACTAATTACTCTAATGGGTTAAGGGAGTTGAGAAAAGTTGGATTTAGAGGAAGTGTAGCCGAATTCACGTATAAGTAGGGTGGGAAATACTCGAGGGAGGAAAACCACCCTCAATACACCCGACCAGGTCTCGAACCCAGATCTCTCCGTCATCGTCATTCCAGTTAACTGCGAGCGTAACGACCTAGACTATGCGGTCAGCAGTAACAGAATTATTATTATTATTATTATTATCACCGCGTATTACTACCCGTTCGGGTTATACGCACTTACGCTAATGTGTAAAGGTAGGGTGATAGTGAGATGAAATGAAGGACCTACAGTTTAACGTGGAATCCGAACCACGGTGGAGGCCTGGCATTCCCCACATTCTAGATAAATCTGTGCTGGGACCGAGGATTGAACCCCGGACCCCCAGCACAGAAGTCTGACACCTTACCCCTAGACCGCCAGGTCACCAGTAACAGAAGAAACCTACTAAACTCTGCCATATGATTCTTTCGATACTTTGAAGACATTAATAAACCAGAAATAAAGAAAGATATGTTCATGGCTCAGTGGCGAGAGTGATCAAGCACCAGTTAACTGGACCTCGGTTTGATTCCGGAATAGGGTTTACGAACATATTTAATGTTTCGTTCTGCTATACAATCAGTGAATATCTCCGAGATAGAACTGGGAATAATGGGTTGGGCGTGGGAAGTGTCTTAGGTTAAGTTAGTATATAAGTAATGTTCTGACACAATCTGTGTATTTAGAAAGTTCACTCATATTTTATTAAAAACAAGGGATAGTCCACTGACGCTAGTGAAATCTCTTTGATCGAATATAAACCCTATTTTCACGTAAGGTACATAAACGATTTTATTTATTTAGTATAAACCGGTGGCCACGTGGTTTGAGGCATCAAGCTTGCAGTAAACTTGATTAATCGTGATGAAAGGGATCAAGTTTCAAACCTTGGCCCGGTACCTTGGGGGTGTTTTCCTTAATGTGATTTTTCACTTTGATTTTCACCATCCCCTTTCCACGTTAATGCGGGTGCAATTCCTTAAATTATCATCTACCTCCCTTCCCCATAGATTAAACCGTTAAAAAAACTCTAGGGTTAAAATTTATAATTCAATAAATGTCTATTTTCTTAAATTATTAACTCTATTTAGGTTCTTCCCCTCCCTCCCCTTGACGGAAAGTACGAGTACAAAGGCGTCAGTCTCGTCTTGTCTGGATGACTGGTGACGGTAGGATTGGGGTTTGAATCCAAGAGGAATGTTTGGTTTTCCTAAATAATTCGCCAACTCCCCTTCCATGAGAATGCAAGTAGATTACCTCTAAAATGCTTCCTTCCTCATCCTTAACCCATCAGAGTAATTATAATACATACGTTTAACCTGAACGGGTAGTAATACGCGGTGATAAAAAAAATATCAGTAACAAAGAGGGGAAGGTAAGTAAGACTTGGAGCACGGAAAGATCAAATTTCTTACTGGAATTTGTTTTCTAGTGGATGTCTGTGAAATCCAAGAAAGTCACAATTGATTTGTCAATTTAAAACCTACCACGTCTAAAAATAAGATGAAATTCAACAGTAACATGTATAGTCCCATTGTCACAATATTATACATTTGCCATATTTTTTTATAAAAAATTATAATTGATATTAATCGCTTACTAACCAACACTCTTATGAACATATTATTATTGATAGTACATAATCAACATTTCATGTTCAACAATTAATATATTATTTTTATATCTAACCTTCATTACATTCTCAATAATATTTATATAATAACATCTTTTTTAAACATGAATTTTTAAGTAATTTGGTTACATTCCTTATAGAATACCTTGCTTCTAGCAAATTAACCATGAACAATAAAATTTAAAAAATAATAAACATGCCTTTACAAGCTTGAGTATAAATGGGTTGTTTTAAGGGCTACCTGGTTTACTGGAGTATTTAATAACTAACCGTGTTATTTTAGGGAAAAAAAAGAAGATAAAAAAGCATTTTTGTAATTGTGCTATCAAATTACTGGAAACCATTTTAAAAATAATTCCTAAAATAACAAATTTATTAAGGCTTCTAACGGGGTGAAAATGTTTGGACACTCTGTGTAATCAACTTATATTAAGTTTTAGTAGCTAAATTAATTAATATATTTAGACTAGATGAATCGTTGGACAATATCAGCAAGTCAAAGATTATTTTACAGGTTAGGAATATAAAAGAAAATATACATTGTGTAATAAACTAATAATGCTATTCTGTAAATAATATATAGTTTATCACAAATAGTAATACTCTTTACAAATTATTTAGTACAAATTTGAACTTATAAATATAGTTTACTGATTTTTACCTTGGGCTAAAAAAAACACATATTTGTTGAAATATTACTCTTTTTTTTTCTGCACCGAGTCTTACTACTATCTATTCAGGTATTATTCTTAAAATGTCCAAAATCTCCAAGAAAGTGTAGTTTAAAGACTTATTAATTACAACGCACCTAATTATATTCTTCGCTCGTGGAGAGTACAATTTTTGGCCACGTTGGAGAGTAGATTATTTTAGATGAGTTTATGCAATTTTATCTGGGCAAGATAGGGTGTAAGGTTACATGAAATTAGACCAGTGTTTTTGCAGTTTACATGTAAAATTTTTGGTCTAAATAAAACCAATATTGTTTCAGTAGAAGAAGAGATTTTTAATTTTCTTCACAGTGTGATATCAACTATTTGTTGAATAACTGTCATGAGTATAGCCATAGCGGCATTAGATGATACACTTTTCAAACGAAGAGAAAATATTGTCATTAAATTCTAGAACAATCTCGGCAGATATTCAACACCTGTTGAGGTCACCATGTGAAGAAAACTAAACTCTAGGTTTATACTGGAGAAATATGTTATTTATCCTGGCCCGAAAAATTGTTTTGTTATAAAACTGCAAAAAACAAAAACCCAACAAAACACTGATCTTTTCTTGCGTTCCCAACACCCCCACGTTAAATTATTTCGTAGTTCAAAGGATTAAATGACAATGATATGCTTCTGGTATTAATAATTTAATTTTATTGTGAACGATTGTGTTTTTATTTTGATTTGTGCGCTATTCGTAATGCGTTATGTGTAAACCTAAACGCAATCTAAAGTGTTTGTCAAATTTAGTTCAAATAACAAAATAAACTCCCCTCTATTGAATTTCAGTCAAATTCATGGCCAGTATTTTCCCTTGAAATATGATTAAACAGATTGATTTTTTTTTTACCAGAACTAATGGAAGTTTAAAGAAAAATTGAATATGTTTTATTTAATTGTCCTTCATATTAAACATCCAATATTGATCTCTTCCCTAAATGCTTGGTGCTTATTTTAAAAATATGACTTAAGCAAGCATTCAAATTATTGGTACCTATCTAACACATACAGCCACTGTAGATGTATTTGTGTGTCTTTGAACAGTTTTTGTTTTACTCAGAAATCTATAAATATTTATAAATGCATAATTTATCTGTCCCAGAAAATGTGTACTAGAAGCTTTTGTTCGCGTTTTCTGCCCTTAACTGAAAATTCACCTTAATTGCTTTTTAATAACACATTATATTCCTTGGCCTATACAATTTTTCATACTAATTTAAAATAATAATTTCTAGTCTAACGAAAAAGTTAATTTGGAGATCAAATTTAAAATTTATACAGACAAAATTTAATATAAAATTTAAACAACTGTTTTTATCACCGAGTCTTAGTACTCATTCGGTTTACCTGCACTTAAACTCTACTTATAGGTCAATATAATATGTACAGGGTTATAGAAAATATTTTTGTGTTCATTTCAATAGACACCATACTCTTGTACTGTTAAAGGTTTTATCAATATTTAACCTAAACACAGCATCTGATTGGCAATATCTCAGCTATCTAGGCCGATCCTTCAAATGCCACAGTTTAAGAAGTTTTCCTAGCTGTGACGTCACGGCCGGTCAAGATAGCATTTCTCATGTTGATGAATTTACGTTATACTCAGCGAGTTTTAAAGATACAAACAGAATCCACCATTTTTTAAATAATCCTAAAAAGATTCCTACATTGTCACCACATTATTATTTTTATCTTTAGGTAGTTTTTTGTAAACTTTTTTTTTTTATAAATCATCTACAACTCCGGCTATTTTTCTTGGTCACGAAAATGGTTTGTAGTAGTCTTCCTGCAAGAATGTAGATTAAAAAAAAGTCTTTGGTAGCAAATGTCTAGTTAGAATAAGAAACAATAAAAATGTCAAATCAAAAAACCAAGTCAATATTTTCAAAAAGCAGCTGTTAAAGTGATTGTGTAAACTCGTCATATGAAGAGAGAAAGGGTTATCAGCACATATACAAGAGCTCTCATATGATCAACTTCTCATTTTCTTCCCTCTCTTTCTATTTTGTACATTGGCGTCTACAGTAGCCCTATGGCTTCTTTGGTGCTGAGTGACAGCTCACAGATGACAGCTGACGGCTTTGAAAAGTTACCAGACAAAATTATGTATCCCTTCGCCGAACTATATGATCTGCAAACACACGTGTTTCACTTCTGACGGTCAAAATTAAGGTATATACCTAAATGTTGACTGTCAGATATCAGCTGTGAGCTGTCAGTCAGCACCAAAGAAGCCGTGGTGCTACTGTAAGTGTAATATCGCTTAGACTGCTTAGGTGCGTCAAGTTAAGATGTAGCCCGCTTCGCTAAATATCTTCGAAATCCCCAAGTAAGCAACGTCGTTAAATTAAGAAGAAAGGGAAAAAAAAATCCGTTCTTCACGTCCTATTAGCCCATCGTATGTTTACAATAATTGCTGAGGGATGATGACAGTATAATTGAGAGGAAATGCACCAAAAGTTGTTATAAATATGGATGAGTAATCAAATTAGTTCAAGTCCACCCCGATAAACACAGCTGGAATTCGAGCGCTGACTTCCTCGTCACCGGTAAAAACAATAAATCTGAAAATACAAAAGTAAAGCTTGTGTTTCAAGTGCCCGCACCGGAACCGGTAAAAAAAAAAGAGCTGAAAGTAATATCCGGTTATTGTCAAACGGTAGTGGAACTTTTTAAGCGCCATTTTATTGACCCTCCCCTTCGAAACCCTCCTTTACCATCTTCCGCCATAGCCTTAGAAAACAAACAAACCACGGTGTGTGCGTGATGTCCCCTTCAGAACTTGAGCCACGGCGTCTCCCAGGAGTATTTGACTGATGGACGTTGACGTATTTATGACGTCATCAGGAGACTAGGCCTACCTATAGTCGTCGTGGTGTACTGAGTTATTCATAGACTGTTTCTCCCCTCGTCCCCGTACATAGTTCTCGGGACCTGTTGTATTGGGGAGCGACCACATCGATAAATGGAGGGGGGGGGGAGATGGCGTATGGGGAACAAGAGCTCAAGGTCATCAGGAGCCCTTAAGTTTGTGTCACTTCTTAATTTAACGACGTTGCTTAATATGGAGATTTCTAAGCTATTTTGCGAAGAGGGTTGCATCTTAACTTGACGCACCTAAGCAGTCTAAGCACTGTCACACTTAGACGCCAATGTACAAAATAGAAAGAGAGCGGGGGATGGGGGAAATGAGCCATTCACCTTACGAGGGCTCTTTTCTATGTGCTGATAACCCTTTCTCTCTTCATCTGACGAGTTTACACAGTCACGTTAATATTCGCGCCTTGAAAACATTGAATTGCTTTTTAATTTTACATTTTTCTTGTTTCCTATTCTAGATATACATTTGCTACCGCGGACTTAAAAAAAAAATCTACATCCTGACATTAAGACTCCTACAAGCCATTTTCGTGACCAAATGAAATAGCCTAAGTTGTAAGAGATTATAAAAAAAATTTGTTTATAAAAATATTACTTAAAAATAAAAATAATAATTTTGTGACACTGTAGGATTATTTTTCAGAATTATTTAAGAGTTAGGTCTTTTTGTTTCAACGTTATATCTCAAACGTGGTCTATACGAACAGCCGTGCAGTTACGCGATTCGATCCAGTATAATCCAGATTTTATCAGCTGTTATATATACAGGGTGTATAGTATCATGTGGGACACACTTAAGCGGTGGACAGGAGAAACAAAAACAATGGAAAATTGTTCATGTATATGTGTGTCCCACTTGACCTTAAGTTCAAGTTACAGTCATGTATGTATTACAGTAATTTGTTTTTATTTATTATATTTTTTATTTATTTATTGTATTTAACATGCACTTTCTGAATCGACTGATTATATCAGTACACGAGAATTTCTATGAGCGAGAGCGTAAGAGCCTACCAATTTTTTTTAGGGGAAGGTATTTTCATTCAGCAGGTTCCTTTACATGCCACAACCAACATTGGACTGACCGCTTTATTTCTCCTCCAAAGGAAGTCGTGCTACACATTTTTATCCGCTCAAGAAAAAGCCGTCGATCCAGGCTAGGATTGAACCCACGAACAACAGATCCTGAGGCGAGCACTTTACTCCAAGACCACCAAGATCAACTTTAATATTGTGGAGTAGCTGCTGAACACAATAGAAATTATTAGAATAAATGTAAACGGGATCGAATCAGGTCTAGGTGTAATTTATAATCAATAAAACCAACATATATAAATATATATGTCGTTGCATTCATTGATCGAAAGTGCTCAAAATGACAACTTTCTGCCATTTCCTGGTTTGAATAATTCATTATCACGTCTAACGTACAGCACAGTATCTTATTATTAGCACCGCGTCTTACTACCCGTTCGGTTTATACGTACTTACGTTAATGTGTAAGGTAGGGTGATTGTGAGATTAAATAGAGGACCTACGGTTTAACATGGGATCCGAACCACGGTGGAGGCCTGACATTCCCCACATTCACAAGATGTCTTGTCAGAGGTGAAGGAAAGGTTTGGCAATCAGATAAATCTGTGCCGGGACCGAGGATTGAACCCCGGACCCCCAGCACAGAAGTATGACACCTTACCCCTAGACCGTCAGCTCACCCAGAGAGCTCAGTATCAACTGCTATTGTCAAGATAACACACAGTAATAACTCATAGAACATACCTAGTCAACAGGTCGAGAGATATCGAGTTTAGTACAGAAACAATTGATTGAAATCACTTGGTTGTGGCTTGGAAACAAGATCAAATGGGACACATGTCTATATGAACGTTTTCCCGTTGTTTTTGTGTCTCCTGTCCACCACTGAATTAGGTCCCATATGCTACGGTATACCATGTATAATGTAGAGAAAGAGGGAAAGAGAAGGGGTTACAGGAACGAGCCCTGCTCTGTTGTTTTCATTCCGAATCCTAGCAACGAACCGAGTAGAACAGCTGTTAAGGTGATTACTGCGTCCTGACCTACATTTCGCGCTTTACTTTTTGTGTATATATTTGTCATTACCTTACACACACGTCAAGCCCTGGTTTAGTCTGTTTTTCCACTGACAGCTAGGTAGTGGTTCAAATCGCAGTAAAGGTGAACTGAGGGGTGGTCTTTCTAAATTATTATTATTATTATTATTATTATTATTAGCATTGCGTCTTACTACCCGTTCGGGTTGTACGCACTTACGCTAATGTGTAATGGTAGGGTGATTGTGAGATGAAATGAAATGAAGGAGCTACAGTTTAACGTGGAATCCGAACCATGGTGGAGGCCTGGCATTCCTCACATTCACAAGATGTCTTGTCAGAGGTGAAGGAGGGGTTTGGTAATCAGATAAATCTGTGCCGGGACCAAGGATTGAACCCCGGACCCCAGCACAGAAGTCCGACACCTTACTCCTAGACCGCCAGGTCACCCTCTTTATAAATATTTTCCCACCATTCTACCATGCATATACAATTATATTTATTCTTTTTAACACCACGTCTCACTACCCGTTCTGGTTATTCGCCTATGTACTAATACCGCTAATGTTTTTTATAGATTAAGAAGATTATATTAAAGGAAGTGTACCCGCATTTGCGTGGAGGAAGAGTGGAAAACAATTTTGGAAATACCTCCCTCAGTACACCCGAACTAGATTTGAAACTCGATCTCCCCGTCATCGGCAGTCTAGTCTACTGCGAAATTATCGCGTTAGACCATGCGGCCACCGATGTGGGTTAAATTTCTTCTTAACTATACCTTCCTTATATCTATGCCATTAGTGTTGTTAAATACTGATAGCCCGGATGAAAAATAAGACGTGGTGCAAAACGAATACAGCCATTTTATTCCTTGATGTTGTTATATCTATGCGGTATATAATGTTTATCGGTGACCTGGCGGTCTAGGGGTAAGGTGTCAGACTTCTGTACTGGCGGCCGGGGTTCAATCCTCGGTCCCGGCACAGATTTATCTGATTACCAAACCCTTCCTTCACCTCTGACAAGACATCTTGTGAATGTGGGGAATGTCAGGCCTCCACCGTGGTTCGGATCCCACGTTAAGCTGTAGGTCCTCCATTTCATCTCGCAATCACCCTACCATTACACATTAGCGTAAGTGCGTATAACCCGAACGGGCAGTAAGACGCAGTGCTAATAATAATAATAATATAATTTTTATCAACTTTCGATTGTGAAAGATCTTATAATAACCTCACTTCTACCCCCCGCTAGTAGTATTTTTTAGAGAGGTTTAATTTCAAATGTTTCTTCCGTAAAGTGCTTTGTGTAACTTACGATTGAACATCAAAATATTCTCCGTCCTGGTGGTTAAATGGGCAAAGGCGTCACTCTCGCAATAGACTGGCCTACCAGTGCCTTAGAGATAGAAATTCGAGTGAGTGTGATTAGTTTTTTTAACCCCAACATAGATTTACACTTTCTCTCTTTCTCCACGCAAATTCGGATACAATTAATCTAGATTCAACCTGCCTTATCCATAAGACATGGGCGTAGTTATTACATATAATTCGAACGGGTAGTAAGACGTGGTGGTTAAAAAAATAACAACAAAAACATCCCAATGACATTAGGTCCTTTTCTTAAAGATGGCTAATCAACTTCGTAGATCGATTTTTAGCATTTTATTGATCTTTTTTTCTATTCAATAACTAAACCAAAACCAAACCATACGTATCATAGAGGGGAGTTAATTTATGTATTTACAACACGGTAATATAAAAAAAAAACAGAAATTTCTCGTGGATTTTTACCAAGACTCGAGCCCCTTTGAGAGGAATATACTATTAGTAAATTATCTCATTTCATTCATTATCGATCCAACGCTTCAAAATCAATAAAACCTGTCCCGGTGGTCTAATGATCTGATGCATGTTACTACAACTTCTACCAATAGTGGACCACTTGGTAATCGTTCGATGTAAACGTGGACCACTTGATAATCGTTCGGTGTACACGTGGACCACCCCACCTTAATATACTATCTACCTGTCACTTGTTGAAGCAGGAAATGGTCTAAGGAAAGTGTTTATCAAGCATTAAAGAGAGAATATCTGTGTATCTTTGTTTCGTATACACATTTTACAGTCCAACTTTCATAGGAAGATCCTTTTATATTATTATTTGCACCGCGTCTTACTACCCGTTCGGGTTATACGCACTTACGCTAATGTGTAATGGTAGGGTAACTGTGAGATGAAATGGAGGACCTACAATTTAACGTGGAATCCGAACCACGGTGGAGGCCTGGCATTCCGCACATTCACAAGTTGTGATTAATACCCGTCTTGTTAGAGGTAAAGGAAGGGTTTGGCAATCAGATAAATATGTGCCGGGACCGAGGATTGAACCCCGGAACCCCAGTACAGAAGTCTGACACCTTACCCCTAGACCGCCAGGTCACCAAGAGTCTTTTATAACAGATAGAAACGATATTAAATCTACTTCCAAGTCAAGTCATATGATCTGTCATTTTAATAATGTAGTAACATTTTCATGAGAATTGGAGTGTAATTGCAGAACCAAATATAGTTGACTGTCAATATTGCACTCTTTGATTTATTTGAATTTTTACTTTCTAATAAAGATAACAAATTTTGTAACTGTAAAAAATTTTGACCTCGGGAATATGATGCATCATTACGTTTTAAGAGCTCCATAACCCCCCAATCCCCCCCTCCTACAAAATTATGTCTGTTCTCAGGATGTTGTTTTGATTTTGACTGAAGCCCTTAAATAAAGAATAATTTAATGTCAGGTGAGTCTTGAAAATTGACCACGGTTTTTGTTTAAAATGTATATCTGGGAAGTATTTACAAAATATTATGTTAAAGATCACTCGGTATTAGATTACTGCTTACTTAGCTATGTTACCTGCTCTGGTGGCCGCACGGTCTAACGCGCTACTCTCATATTAGACTAGACTGCCGAAGACAGGGAGATTGAGGTTCGTCCCCAGTTGGGTGCACTGAAGGTGGTTTTTACTAAAGGGTTTTCCACTCTCTCTACACGCAGATTCGGGTGTATTTCCTCTAAATCAACCTAATTCCCAACCCATTAGTGGAATTAGTATATAGGCGTACAACCCGAACGGGTAGTAAGACGTGGTGCTAAAAAAACCAATCTTATTTGTGAAAACTTTGTTTCAAATTATTTGAGAAAGCAAAAACGATTCTGTCATACCATTAATTTTCCTGCGGACCACTTGGCACATTGTCACAAATCACAGGTTGAGAACCACTGGTCTAAGGCATCGCTCTCGTATTAGACTGACCTGCTGATTACAGGAATATCAGGGTTTGAATCCTGGTAGAATCTACTGATAGGGTTTTTTCCTAAGTGGTTTCCCAATATCCTTCCACGCAAATGCGTGTAGGTTTACCTATAAAATGTTTCCTTCCTAATCCTTACCCCTCCAGAGTAAGTACCATATATGCGTATAGCCCGAACTGATAGTGATAATAAAAAAACGGTGATAAAAAGTCAATAATCACGAGTTCACGCATTACATTATTTCGTGTGTTTGGTCAAATGGGTAAGTGCTACGGAGGAAGCAGTATGCCATTACAATGCCTTGGAAACATCCCACAAACCGCCTCTGGAAATTATACATACATACAATTATTAATAACTACTAGAGGCAAGAATATTTCTCTAGAAGCTTTCCTTTTGGTAAAAATACACTTATATTATAACAGGAAAAAAAAATCTCTTATAGGAACATTATTGTTTCTGGAATATGTATATAAAAATCTCACAACTTCGTGAAACAATAAAAACATATGGTTATGTAAAAATGTTTCTGAATGAAACGATAATTATTAATGTCGTCTTGTTTGTAATGCTTAGTTATTATTCTAAATATGGATGGGCTAACTTAAAACTGTGAAATATTCGTGCCCATAGTTATGACATTTAAAAAAATAAGTGCCACACATAAAAAGTTTTTTTTCCCTATAAAAATACATTCTCTTCTTACTTGACCCAAAAAAGTAATATATTTATCCGTGTTGGGATATTCGTTATTGTGATGCAAGGTATTTTTTTATTACTCACCATCGAAATAAATTCACTAAACCTTTAATTTAACGTTTAAGCTTGATTAGTCTAGCCAAGCAGTGCAAATTTTCAATGAAATATGAAGTGAGTTTTGTAATTAACAATATCGCAAACAGTTCTGATGGTTATATTAATCCATGTCATATCAAGACAGAAAGTAATATCGATAGAACTTACTCAGTATCAAAGTCGATTTAAGTACGTCTTACATTTTTTTTTATAAACCTATATTATTGAAGCACTATAATATTAATTTGTCAAACTTGAAAGACTTTAAATTGAATCAGTTCAAATATTAAAAATACAAAAAAAATATTACCAACTAAACAAAATATTGTGTTACCTAACCGAAACATTTCATTTATCCAATAAAGTTAATCACGTGTCAGAACTATTTCTGGTAACAATATCTTCCCTAAAGTAACAAAAAAAAACAAAAATCTTGAACAAGACTCGATATTAAAATTATTAGTATACACATTTTCAAACATAATTCAGATAGTTTTTGCATATTCCAAAAAAAACAACATATATTATGCATGAGCAAGTATTTATATTAAAAACAAACTTTGTTTAAATCCTTTTTTGAAAGTTTATTTAAAACTAGTTTTCAACTTTCTCTGGTCGTTATATAAATATATTACCGTATCACACTTAGGCTGCAATTTTCGTTAAGAGTTCTATGTAGAAATCTCAAAACTACTTTTCAACTAGAAAAACAAACAAACGGGTGTTAAATAAAAAATATTATATAGGTAGCGTAGAAGACTTAAATTTGGAGTTTTTTTTCCTTGTGCACAAAGCTCAACTTTGAGAAAGTCACAAAATGTGACGGTAAAACATTGATTATCATCACATTCTGGGTATATTGTGTGTATTTACTTACTTTTGGTGAAATATAAAATTGCTGAATATAAATGAGTACAAATTCTAGTGCAAGAAAAGTTAAAAGGTTTCTTGGTCGATTTATTTGAATTTAAAAAAGATGGAATTTCATTATTTGAAGTGCGCTCAGAAAGAACATAACTACCAAAAAAATAAAATTATTTTCCCAGCTCGTTTCCCTTACCCAAGGGAAACCAAGTGTTTAGATAATAGGATACCCTCACGTGGACTGAAAGTGTCTGTCTCGTCTTTTCTGGTTCTTACGGTGATTGGCAGATTCGGGTTTGACTACCGCCAGGATGTTTATTTATAAATTAATGTATTTAACGTTAACTTTCTGGACCGACTCACTACCTGAATCTAGAAGAGACACAACAACCTGACTCCGTCTCATCAATTTATCACTATAAAGGGGAAAACCTCAATTTCGAGAAATATTTATGTTTCTTCCCCGCCGGGAATCGGACCCGGGGCCTTCAGCTCAGTAAGAAAACTGCAACCATTTGAGATAGATATCAGACTACGAATGGAAGTAGTGTGTTTATCTTTTCTTGCAGGATTTCCCCACCATCCTTCCATACAAATGTGGAGTACACTTATTCTATATTTTACCTTCCTCATCTCTTTCCACATTAGTAGGTACGCTTGGAGCCCGGACAAATAGTAAGACAAGGAGCTTTTCTTCTTCTTCTGTGCATGGCTTCTTACGACATGTCTGGGCTACCCACGTTTATTATATTATTGATGGGCATGTCTTAGGAGGAAATGTACCCGCATATGCGTGTGGAGAGAGTGAGAAAAATTTCAGAAAAAAAACACTTCAGTAAATCCGATTGAGATTTGAACTGGAAGCTCTCCAGCACCGGATTACCAGACCAGACGAGCATAACGCCTTAGCCCATGCGCCCATCGGGCTGGGTGATGGATAATAGATGAGACGTTCTATTTAAAAGTAATAATAATTTATGTTTGGCTGGCCTTTTTTATAGCTATCAGCTGTCGTCCCTATAAACAAATGAAACTGTGAGGCACGCTAGGTTATTACAATAATTATTTAAATAGGCAAATCTAACGTTAGCTCCTCTCCCGGGGAAAGGGAGGTTAAGTGTCCCTAGATTCCTGCTGCAACTTTGACGGGCTGAGTACCAGCTCACTCGGCAAAAGGTTGTCCTTCTCTCCGTCCTTAGCGGGAGAAGACGATGCGGCACTTTTACTGTTGGCGGCGAGGGAGAGGCGGTCGAGGTCACAGTCCCTTGACAACAACGAGAGTTCCTCCTCGAGTCCTTGGACGTCCGGCGAGTCCGCGAGTCGTCCCTGTCCATCCCGACCTCCGAGCCGAGCCGGACGAAGAACCGGTGACCCCGGGACCGTTCCGAAGGTTCATCGGCATCCTCAACCTCGTTATCTTATCACACTTGGCGCCCTTCGTCGACGAGGAAGCCCTCTCCCGCCAACCACTATGACTGTCACTACTGTCGAAACTGGACACGTCTAAACTACCTGCGTCCAAATGTCTCAGTTCCAGATCGACGGAAGGATGCCTTCCCCCTCTGCCACCATCACGACGTCTGTCCCTATCGGGGGGTGGCTCATCCTCCTCGCTGTGGTCCCCATTGATGAAATTGGGGATGTTTATGGCAGGCACCCGGTGTTGTACGGCCGAGCAAGCGCGTTGCTGCTCGTTCTGAAGGAACAGCGTCGTTGACGTCATCACATCTGAGGCTGTCGACGATGATGGCTGCTGTAAGTGGGGACGAGGTTTGCCGCTGACCGAGGGCGGGCCTGGGAAAGGGACGGGCCGTCCCGCGGAAGAACTGGAGGGAACAGGCGCGGAGGTCGTCAAGATAGACACGTTTTTCTTGACGGATTTGTGGAAAAGGGAGGAGGTGTGGTCGGCAAGAGGGATGTCCTCCGTCAGCGCACCTTCCCCACCACCCCGCATATCACCGGTCTCGAAGAAACCACGGTGGTTCAAAGGTCCGGACGGACCGCCGCTCTTCTTGTGGCGGTGCCTGTGTCGACGACGCAGACACCGCGAAGGGCACACGCAAAGGAAGACCCGCACCATGATGAGGGAGGGCCCTATTAGGCGAAGCTCCACAGTCTTGAAGCCCTTCTCTCCGGTACCGACGAAGGCGATGACCAGACCGATGGCCACCGTCCCAAGCCCCACGTACAGGAGGGCGTTAGCGGCAGCACTCTGGTGGCCGTACACCCCCCCAGGATACTCGTCCTCGTCAGAGCTGCTGCCACCGAACGACGAGTCGTGGATCTGAAAACATCACGGGTGACATGTTTAAAAAAACGGATGAAAGGGGTTTCAAGTTAATGGCATTAGTTTTGCAGTTTTCTTAGCAAACAGTTTTTCTCGGCAAAATAAATCCAATAATGCCCCATTAGAAGAATGTAACTTAAATTTTTTTAAACATAGTAACCTTAACAGCTCGTGAATATTTGTCATGAGCGTATCAACAGTTAAGAAACAGCTACAGGAATGGAAAGAGGAAATGAAAGAGTGTGGAATGAAATTTATCACTGTTAAGTGTGAAGTGATGGTAACGACAAGGAAGAATATTAGGCCTAGCAAAGCGACGAAGTTGGATAAAGTAGAGATGAGAAAGGTACAGAGCGTAAAATAACTTGGAGACGTTATTGAAGCGAAGGGTGAAAGTAGAGAGGATCTAATAAGATAACAGCAGAAGAAGTTGTTCTATAGGTGTGTAAGAAACTTGTTATGGAGAATATAAATGCCCTTGAAATGTAGCTAAGTGTTTTATAGGGCGTACTTTGTACCCATTGTCACATATGCAACAGAAACACGAGCAATGAATGTAAGAAATTCAAGGAAAGTGGAGGTCGTAGGAATTAAGTTTGTGAGGAGCATGTTAGCTGTCACCAGAAGAAACAGGATTAGGAATAAAGTTATTCGGGAATGGGTTGGTGTATAAGAAATACAAGAAATAGTAGAGGAAGCAAGACTGAGATGGTATGGATACGTAATGAGGATGGAAAATGAAATAATACCAAAGAGAATGATGGAGAATAAGTAGGACCTATGTAGGAAAAAGGTTACAAGGGAGGCAAAGAAATATGTGGGAGGAGCAGATAACAGAAAGTGTGCAGTTGAAAGGAGAGAAATGGAAGCGATTAAACGAGGAAGAATTAGGCATTTTACTAAACAGAACCAGCCACAGATGGAAACAATGAAGGATTATGATGAGGATGAGGATAATAACATTTGAAGATACACTTTTTAAATAAAGAGAGAAAACCTACCACCAAATTCTAGGACACCCTTGACGACAGATATTCAAGAAATGTTGAGGTCAACATGTGAAGAAAATTAAACTCTATATTTATATTGAAACAATATTTTACTAATTTTGCCAAAACAATTTTTTGCTATAAAAACTGCAAAAATACTGCCCTTAGCTCGAGATCCCTACCATCCCACCTTAAACTGAATGGGCCGGCTGGATGGATGGAATACCTGGGATCAGAGTTCGTCCCCCCCCCCCCCCCCGACCCCCCTCTCTTAAACCCCCTTAAAGACGGCCCAATTCCTACAGACA
>CABEEJ010006038.1:28015-43728 GCA_901482245.1 Timema douglasi | reverse complement strand
AAAACGTGTGTGACTTATGATTAAGTCTTGATTTTCATAAGATATCACACCAAAAGGTACAATTTGTTGGATTTTTGTTAGTTTCACTATTACAGTATTATGAAATAAATAAGTTCTCCCTGTGGTATAAAACATTTTAGATAAACTCCTGGATGGAGAATGGCTTACCGGTACATTTTATTTCAATAATAATACTGGTATTAGATTACAGATTACTATAAATATTATTTAGTATTGCCTAACTTAATAAAAATAACTAACAATTACCAAAAATATAAGAGTTTAGATATTGCACAAGTGAAAATAAAACTCATGGCAATGTTTTAAATTTACTAATAAAGTAAACTCAGACAATGAGGAGCAAAATTTATATTTAAATGTTCCTCAGTTTACTTCATTGGGGGCAGTAATTTAAATAATATGGCACCAAAATTAATTACATTCAAACATGAATATGATCAAACAATACATGTTCAGATGTTTGAAGACTTGTAAGAAAGACAAATCAATAACTGCTAAGCAACCTATCTCAACTTTTTTTTTGTAAAACTTTATTGTATTTTTTATTGGTTTACTAGTAATTATTATCAAGAAAAGAGACTAAGGACAAAAATTCAAAAAAATAGACTTTTAGGGACCAGCTTTTAAAAAAGGGACTTTTAGGGACTTAGGGACCAACCCCAAAAGCCCTGCAATTTCTCCTATTCCCTTCTACCTTCATTCCAGACTTTTTAATTTCTCGCTATCTTACAGGTAGAGAGAGAAAGTGTAGTGATCATCAAAAAAATCTAACTTAAGATTTTGTTGAATCTTGACGTTTCATGACTCCCAGAATACAAAAAAGTGGTTTTTGACTTTTGACTTTTTGTCTGTACCTCCAACTAGAGCCTAAATTATTTTACTGATCGGGCTAAAACTTGGTATATAGGGTTTTCATAGGCTTGCCCCGAGGTTTTTATGGAATTTGATATCTAACACTAAAATTAAGGGTAGTTTACTGAAGGGCAAAAAGAGAAAAAGTTAATTTTCTCAAAATCGGCTCTAACGATTTTGATTAAATTTCATTTCTAAACATTTTTAAATATATTAAAAAAAAAATGGTTTCTCTCAATATTTCGGCAAAATGACTTTAAGGGCTCCGGTTTGATGCGTAAATTATCTTTTTTTATAATATCTCCTAAACTATTTTAGATATGAAATTACTTATCATTACAAATATGTAAGTCTCTTTATAGTACAAATATTTTATAAGTCATATTTTTATAAAACCAATAACTTTCAAGAAATACGTAAATATATATTTCTTTTATATTTTTGAACACAAAAGGTAAAAGTATTATGACCGCAAAAGAAAATCTAACCTTAAATGTTGATGGATGTCGACGTATCAAGACCCCCAAACCCTAAAAAGTGGTCTTTGCAATGACGTCTGTCTGTGTGTCTGTTTAAAATTAAAATTAAGAGTAGTTTAAGAAAGGCGAAAAGAGAAAAAAAAATCGATTTTCTTAAAATTGACACTAACGATTTTGATTAAAATTCATATCTAGGTGTTGATAAAGATTATAAATAAACTGGCAATTTTAATTTTACCATGAAAATGAATTTTAGGGTAATTTACAGAAGCAGAAACTTCCGTATCTCCGCAACTATTTGAGATAATAAATAACTTATTTTTGCAAAATTGTAGTACTATTAAAAATAAAAGACTTTTATATGAAATATATTATTATAAATCTAACAGTTTCTGAGATATTGGCAAATACATTAAAAAAATTGTGAGCTTTAGTTGTAAAGAGATAGTAAAGTTTTAACGCAATAATTCTCCAATGACATAGAGTAATTAAATATAAGTGAGTCTCTAAAACCTTATGTTGTTTTTCCTTAAACCTCTTAGGAGAATTGTTTGTACAACAATGATTTATATCCATTTTAGACTCAATAGTCAATATTTAAATTTTGTCTTGGTCAAAATTTTATAAATAAGGAATTTAATAGCAATGCGATGGCATGAAGATTTGCAATACCTAATAAAACATCGAAAGTATTAACCGGAGGTTGAAATTTTAATACGAAGTGTTGACCTTTGTGGACCCAACATTGGTCTTTTTTTATCGGTCCAAACATACAAATGAAGACATTAATTCTTTAAAAACAAAATTATAAAATTTAAAACCAGGACTAATTTTTTTTTACATAAGTATAGTACAATTTATGCTTGAGTTTGCTAGTGTATATTATTTCGTTTCACATATATTACGAGTTTTGAGTAAATATCTCCATTTTCAAACAATAGAGCGAGAAAGTACGTGCGGAGTTCCGAACCATTTATTTTTTTATTAATTTCCTTCCCATTTTCTCACGTCTCTCAATTTTGAGGTTCCAATAATTCCCTTCTTCAAATGATTAAATATGAAGTAAAAATTTGCCTCTGCTGGCGAAGATCAAAGTGAAATTGATTTGTTATTAGATTGTAAGCCTTCATAATATTTCCTTATATTTTAAATAGTCATATTTCATTTATTTTTTTCCAACTAATCTTACTGCCTGTTTGGCTGTACGCACAGTTGTTTTTATAATATTGTTTAGACTTTATAAATTTTAAAATGTGAGCGTAAACATTTGATTTGGTATAACCTATTATAATGAGTGATATGCACAAAATAGCTGAATATACTCTTAAAAAATTACAAATTTAGAATTAAGATCTAAACGTAACACGATCTACTTTTTAATATATGGTTTTGTAATAATTCTAAAGAACAAAAAAATATCTAAAATTTAATTAAAATATTGACAAAGATAAAAATAATATATGATACAAAACTTATTTATATTATGTGTTATATTATTTCTAAAACTCATTATATTAATTCGAAACCTTACAGTTATGTCAATCAATTAAATGATTAATATTTGCTTAAAATTTTAAAACAAAAGAAAGTACACCATATCTTACTCACTATCCTCGTCGACTGTACGAATATTTAAAATAATCGAGTGGGCATGAGCAATGTATAATTTAAAAGTAATGTACCCACATTTTCGTGTGAGGAGACTGGGATACAACCCAACTTAGATCCAAACCTCGATTTCCACGTACTTGAAAGTTTAGTATTTTGCCAATGTGACGCCTTAGACTAAGTAACCATCTATGTAGGTATTTATTCATTTAAATTCAAGAGATGATGTGTAGTATTTGATATTCTATCATAGGTTAAGTTGATATATGTGGTTTAGTAACTAAACGTGTGCTTAGGAAGTTTAAATTTAAACACAAATACAAATAGAGCTAGTCGCTTAAATTTGGGGGCTTAAACGATACAAATACGCTTTTCCTACATTACGAATGTATAAATTTTATCTTTCCTTAATTATTATTTCGAGAATATTGCCTCACGAATAAAATTTTGCGACTGTACAGTAGCTAAAATTCTGTTAGCGACTCTATACTTTAGTTTATTAATTTTTTATTAGCAACGCGTCTTACTACCGTTTCAGTTTATACGCCTATATACCAATTACACTAATGGGCTAGGAACTTAAAAGGCTTAGTTTGGAGAAAATGCACCCACATTTGCATTCAGGGAGAGTGTAAAACTATTTAGTAAAAGGACAGGGGCACACATGTAATTAGCAGTTATGCAACAGTTGAACAATAGTTTGGTTGCGTGGTGACTAGAAGGGTTTATCTGTCAGCATGCACACATTAAAATGATATCAAACTATACATTTGACCAACCAAACAGTTTGTGTTTTGACACAAACTAATCGATTGCACAACCCTGCCATCGATTTGTGTCGTACATTTTTAAACAGATGTAAGTCCACTTGCAGCCTAACAGTTGGATCAGTGAAGTATTATTATTATTTTTTTTATCTTAAAGTAAATGAAAGTATTTATGCTGGAAGGTTGGCCTTCCTCCATTTATTATCTTGGTAAGTGATGTGAGGCCGTATTAGATCCATAAGTTCATAAACGTTGTCAAAACTAATGCGACAATAACTTTTAAAAAATTCTCCGGATGATCTTGGAAATCTGTTTACAGTTTATGAAACTGTCCTTTCACCAAACGTTGGGTCGCCTCTTTATTCTAATTTTCCTTTTTCTTCTCAGCTCAAGAGCTACACCTGTAGAAATTTATGCTTCTGTCATCATCAATAATTTTGTGGTTTTTTACTCAAAATGTACTTATTCTTAAAATTCAAAATGTGGCAAGTAAAATAAATAGGTTCTTCCCAAAACAAAAATGCAGAAATTCTAGTTACAACTAACAATGTTACATTGTTTTATTATTTTAAGAAAATTCTGATTTTTTCCCCCTTCACCTCTCCAGAAAATATACTAAATCTATACATCGCCTGAAATTGAACCAGAATCACTAAACCATGTAGTCTCGCTTGTCAACAACTAAAACACGAATGTGGGAGTTTCTAAATAAATTACAATTATTTTAATTAAATTACTAAACATAACTTAGTGTATCAAACAAAAACAGTGGCAGAGTTACAACCCAAACTGTAATATTCAATTGACTCAGTAAATTAATTTATTTTTAATTTAAAGATTATTATTTAACAAAGCTATAAACTGTAATATTCAATTGGCTTAGTAAATTAATTCATTTTTAATTTAAAGATTAATATTTAATAAAGGTATACATTTTTTATAATCAGGCAACTTAATTTAAATGGCTAAGCAATTGAATTAGTTAAATCAAAGTAATAAATTATTTTATCAATTTCAACCAAGCAAAGAAATTCGTCGAATTGGAATTCGAGTTTATATTGATTGTTTGTACACACAATAATATTTTAGGAATCATTTTGGCTAACACTTATAAATAGGACCTAATAATATTTAAACTTCAATCTATTTATTTAGTTTCACATTCGATATTAGTTTACAATATTAACCAATACTTTTAAACTCAATTAAATATAATATATCCAATTGAAAATTCAATCACCATAATGTGTTCAAACAGATCACGTATTTTATCGGGACCGAGATTCATAAATCATAAACCTACTACATTATAGGACCACATTGTTAGCTACTTTTTTTTATAGCCACAGCTCATAAACCTTTTTATTTTTTCAAAGTAAATTTAAACAGGTAAGATATTTAATTATAAATCACCTCATACATATTTAATGTTGGCATGTTAATTGGTCGACGGTTAATGTAGAAACGAATGTTAATACATGTTTTTAATAATAATGGAAGCTGGTGGCGTGATGGCCCCGCCCTGCATAAGAAGGTTTCCAAGCCAATAACAAACAACACACACACTCAATGTGGCCAATTTATAGTGCGTCCGGTGAGAGAAACACAAGTTAAACACAGGATATTATTACCTGAAGCTTTTTTCATTATCTAATGGATTAGAGAAGTATGGTCCAATTTCCACAAGAAGGTACCTTTATAAAAACCTTTTTTGTGTCTAGCATTGATAAAATTTTACTATATTATCTGTGTTATTTTATAGGTGTTGATGATATCTATCAAAATTGAGAGCTGCAGATCATATGATCTGACATATGAATAAGAAAGTGGCGTTTTTAAATGTCAGATAAGGCCCGTTTATATGAAAATTGGAATGTACACACCATTACAGTATGATATAGTCTATCTTCCCCTATAGATTCGTAACCGTTGTTGATTATTGAACCACATATTACTACCCATCCGGGCTATACAAATTTAAATACACTAATGGGGTAGGGATGAGAAAAGTAGATTGAAGAGGAAATGTATCGGTGTTTTCGTAGGAGAGTGGGAGATAATACAGGGAAAAAAACTTCAGCAGCCCACACCTAGTGTGAGCTCGAACACAGTCATAGGAAAACTAAACTAAGCAAGATTGAAGTTTGGTCCATGTACCTACCGGTGTAGCTCATAGTTTTTAAACAATCTATTACTATACTAATGTTATATCCAAACAAATATTACTGTCCTTTTGTTCGTTTTACTGTTCCTTTTTACATTTGAACGGTTACACCTCTAATGTGAAGAGGCTTTCTTTAAAATGTCTAATTATATTATTTTTTTATATATATTATCTCCTATATTTTGGTCATTCACGTTACCCTTTGTGGTTTTATTTGGTTCCATCTGTGTCTTATCATTCTTCACTTGTCATTTCTTCTTTAGAGTTTTTCCACCCCTCTATTAGAAAGTTGCGTTACAATCTTCACGTTCCTTTTGGAAGAGCGCTGATATATTCATACCTCTAAGGTAAAAAGAGGGATGGAGCACTAACGATCAGTTTCTGTTTATCATTGTATTTTATTTATGTCCAGTGGCGGGATTGAAAATTGTGAACTGTGTTGTACATTTCATTGTGCCAGTAATATTGTGTTTGTTCTACGTATTTGTTTTAGTAATTCTTTCTTACACCTTTCACAATCTAAAGTTAGATCAGGCAAGAATCAAAACCACTTTATGGGTTTAAGTTGAGGTTAAAGTTAATGCATGTTAAGGTCATTGTTTTTAGTTTTTTTTAGCAAAAACCTTTATGAACAAATAAATTAAAATATTACTTGAAAAAAGACACATTCAGTTTAATTTACTAAAAATAAAAATATCAATCGGTCTTAAATATTTGTCATGGGAATCACGGAAGTTGATCATAACTTTTCCACATAATCTAAAAAGTGTTTGTTCAAATACCAATATTCGCATGGAAAATATTCAAAGACTGTTAAGATTACTATCTGTTGTTGAAAATTAAACTAACCATAGACTGAAGCAATATTTATCTTTGACCAAAAGGTTTTATTGTTACAAAAACTGATAATGTGCTTACCTTAAATCGGGTTGGCTTCCACCCACACTTTGTAGTGAGCTAATTGTTCTTATGGCATATATGATCCAATTAAAAGTGTCAACATTATCAGACTTGGGGTACACACAATACAATTATTCCACAACTAAGACAGGTCTTTTGTTTGTGTAGTAATGAAGGGGCTCTGTAAATATTTAATAAACTCACCTGTTAACCAGAGTAATTTAATGTGGGGATGCAGGGAACGCAAGAAAACGTCAGTGTTTTTTTGTGGCAATTATAGCTAAACTTTTTTTTTTATCAAACTAAATCAAATATTGCTACTATACCAACATAGGGATTAATTCTTTTAACTCTAATTGCCAAACCCTTCCTTCACCTCTGACAAGACGTGTATTTATCACAACTTGTGAATGTGGGGAATGCCAGGCCTCAACCGTTGTTTGAATCCCACGTTAAACTTTAAGTCTTGCATTTAATCTCACAACCACCCTACTAGTATACATTAGCGTAAATACGAATAATCCAAACAGGTAGTAAGACGCGGTGCTAATAATAATAATAATAATAATAATAATAATAATTATTATTATTATTATTATTATTATTATAGTAGTAGTAGTAGTAGTAGTAGCAGTAGTAGTACTTTCCTTCGCATGGTGATCTCGGCAGTTAAATTCAAGAACACCCTCCACAGAGAGAATTGAAGTGTTTAACAAAACCAACGTAATTTAAATTGAAAAATTACACATGGACACGGATATCGAGCCCGACACTTTTGGCTTGGTTTGCCAATGCTATTACCACTGAGATATCCAGAAGTCATCCGGTTCCCAAGGTAATTCTTCATTGATAGGCCGAGTCTTTGATGGACTTGCGGAAATTGTCAGCTACATGTTTATGTGATCAATTTAGACCACGATCTATCATATAACGCAGCCATTTTCTATTCGGGAGGGCTGTATGCTGCAAATAGTGCAAATTACTTCTGGATAGCTCCATATAAAATGCGGCAAACAAGACCTGGGGTGTATCAGAAACTTAGTAGAGTATACAGAGTAATATAAAATAAAATACATTTCATCTTGATAGTGAGCAAACCGTTTATTGAATTTTATCTATTAGTTATGAAAGTTACCATAAGAGTCAATATACTACGATCTCAATTCAAAGTATATTTACGATATCATTCTAAGCACAAAGTTATTTTAGGATTAGATGAAAAATGTACTTTAGAAGAAACTTTATGATTGCGAATGAATAATAAACTGATATTAATATTGTGGTATTTAACGTGTGATTTAAAATACAAGGTTACGTGACTGAAACCCTTAAATAGCTTAGTGCAGCCCATCTACAGTTCAATTTTGAAAAGAAAACATTTTATAAAATACAAACATATATTTTTACGGCCAATGTTGGTAGCATTGTACTATTTTGTTAGTGCTATTTTATAGAAATTGAAAATATTTCTTTTTAAATTGACAGCTGCACAGGCCTACAACATGACCTGACTTGTTAATATGTGAAAGTATGTCCAAACATAGTAACTTTCCTAAATTTAAAATGTTTTTTACTATCTCATTGAGAGAATGAATATTGAAAAAGAATATAATTTTTTTCAAGCCCATCAAGTATCGTGCAACATGCTTACACCTAGATAACAATTAATGTAATATTAAAAGTGTATATATATATATATTTACAATGACTCACTACAACTTTCAATAAGTTCAACTTTAACGGAAAGTTACGGCTGGCATCATATCTTATAATATACAAATATGTTATTAAACGTCAGTAAAGGAAGTTCTTTGATAAATATCGTTAGTTTTTAAAATTGTTTTAATTTCAAGTAATCAATACGATATGGTAATAGAACCTCCTTCGGACAAGTTGATTGATTATATAACTAACTTGATGAGTATGGATTGTTTGTAATCATCAAAGACTTATTTAGAAATTGTTGATAAAATTGAAATACAAATTCATGAGGTTATAATTTATTTAATGATACGATAGTAAATAGATTCTGTAGAAATCGCAAATGAGGGCTTAAACTATTTTGTAAAATTATTCTCGCATGAGTGCCAGTAAATCAAAGACCATTAGATAAAACTATTTGTTTTCACACTAAATAAATCCATACTTTTAAATGGGACTCTACAAGTGTCACATAAGTGAGAAAGGTATTTGGCCTTACGTCTTAGTCCAGTCGGCAATGCGTCTGTCTAGTAAGTTTAGGATCACTTGTTAGATTACCAGCAAGGCCAAACTATTTATTAATATGGAAAATGGGGGTATATTCCTTCCCAGTGATGAATTGACCTTGGTTTGTATAATATCCTGCTATGAGATAATGGGTTCATAACATGAATATAAACTACGCCTTAATATAATAAAGGTAATATCCACATCGGTGGTCGCATGGTCTAACGCATCACTTTCATGTTAGACAGGATTACCGCTGACGGAGAGATGAAGGTTCGAATCCTAATGGAGGAATTTTATCCAAATCTATTTCTCACTCTCACTTCACACAAGTGTGGGTACAGTTCCTGTAAAATTATACCTCCCTCATTCCTAATTTACAAGCGTAATTACTGTATTAATATAACCTGAACGGGTACCAAGACGCGGTGAAAAACGATACAAAAGCGATTATTTAATCTGGCTTAGAAAAAAAAACATTTTTTTATTGGTTCACTTTTCAATCAACTTATATTTAATGATAAAAACAGTAATCTATAAACCTTAATCAAAAAAAGTGATCGAGTTTTATTTTAGTATAGCAGTAAAAATTAAAGCTTAGCCAGAACAAGTTTCTCCAAATCATTTGGAGCGCCCCAGCTACTAAAGAACAACCAGCAGTGCCAGAGGAAGATTTCACGCCAACCTTGGTATAGGTCCATTACATTATCTAGGCAAGTTATGCGCCGTGCCATGCAGGCTCAGACAGGTTAATTTATAACGGCAATCTGATTAACTTGGCGCACATCATAACACGATTCTTCTTCAGCATCGGTTACACTATTAGATATCTTCCACACTTTCAATCTTATTACTTCCACTCTGACCAATCCTCAATGTTCTCCATCTCATTAATTCCACTCTGAACAATCCTCAATGTTTTCCATCTCATTAATTCCACTCTGAACAATCCTCAATGCTATCCATCTCATTACTTCCACTCTGAACTATCCTCATTGTATTCCATCTCATTACATCCACTCTGAACAATCCTCAATGTTCTCAATCTCATTACTTCCACTCTAAACAGTCCTCGATATTTTACATCTAATTACTTCCACTCTGAACAATTCTTAATATTCTCAACCTCATTACTTCCACTTTGAACAATCCTCGACATTCTCCACTTCATTACTTCCACTCAGAACAATCCTATATATTCTCCATCTCATTACTTCCACTCTGAGCTATCCTCAACGTTCTCTAACTAATTACTTACAGTCAAATATTCTCAAAACTTTCCATCTCATTAGTTCCACTCTGAGCTATCCTCAACGTTCTCTAACTAATTAATTACACTCTTGCTCTCCACTTCCCCATGCCTTGTCCGACATGAAATAAATCCTAAGACTCGCTCGTTAAAATATGATAGACGTGTAGTGTCTTACATGGTTCACTCAGATTAACTAAACGTCCCGCAGTGAACTTTTCAATTGAAAATTCCTATTTATTTTGTACATATGCGGCTGCTCACAAAGAGTTTTATGTAGTTAATTTACTATTTTTAAAATGACGTTCACGTGCACTTAAACAAACACACTATGATATACGTATTTATGGAACAAAGTACTGCAGTGCTAACAAAGTATAAAATTAACTTACATACTTTCGGGTCATATATGTCTAAACGTTAACCATAAAATATACTTGCAATTAAATATATTTTGATTTATTGATTGAAATTATTTTTCAACAGGTTATTGACATTATCTGATAAAACGACAAAAGTTTTAAACTTTGTAGAGATATTATAAAACAGCAATCCTACACGACGTTTCCCGTTATCCACTTCGGTGTAAGAATTATATAAGGACCACCCCCAATCCCCTCCACGATTCTAAACCAGATGAAACATATTTCATTAAAAAAATTGTTAAAATTAGCCTAATTAAAAAGATAGTTAGAGATTTTAAAATCCAGATTCAGGGTGCATTAGGACCCCCTTCCGTCCACCTTTGTTAAACATTTCAGATTTCTCCGTCCCATATATTTGGCTGAGCATTGCAAGCACAAAAACACACATACAAACACTTAATTTTATTATTATAGATCGGAAATACAACATGAAAGATCATCAATCATGTAAAGATTTTAAAAATCCCTTTGATTCAATTAAAAGAAACAAATAATATGAAGTTTTATCTAAGTTTGGGATACCCCAAAAAAACACTTTTCGAGCTAATTGAGGTGTTTTTGACAGATTTGTGTGGCATGGTTCGAGCCGTCACTTATCAAATACTTTGGAAATATATAATGGGTTGAAACAAGGAGATGCTCTTTTTCCATTACCTGTTAACATAGCCTTCTTATACTATTAAGGTAATGAAAGAGAGTATAGAAGGGTTGACATTAAAGATTATAATGCCGATATTAGGATACACATAGAATTTAGCTAAGTTGGGAATAATAAGAAAAGGTTTTGCAAGAAATGCATACATTTTATTAGAGGTTAGTAAGGAAATAGGTTTAGAATTAAACGCCGAAAAGACTAAGTATATGTTCGCACAGAACACACAAATTGGGGTCGATAATTTATAGATTACTGCGAGCAAAATTTAATTTGCCAGGGTTAATCAGTTTAAATATTTAGGGACAATTTTAACTAGTAATAAAGCCATTAGATGGGAAATTAGCAAAATAATATATTCAGAAAATGGATAATATAGCTTGGTCAGTAAGTTGTTGACATCTCGCCTGCTGACAAGGAATGTAAAACTCAGAATATACAAAACAATTATTTTACGAGTTTTCTCTGTGGTTGTAAAACATGGCATCTTACCTTATATGAAGAAAAAAAAATTAGGGTGTTCGCAAACAGGGTGCCTAAGAAGATATTTTGTCCAAAAAGGAATGAGACTACTGTGGAGTGGAGAATGTTTTATAATTATGTGTTTCATACCCTGCACTCATCACAATAAATTGGTTGCATATTGAAGTCACGTAGATTACAATCGGCAGGACAGCAAAACGTGGTGACAAACTAAATACGGTTAGTAAGCATGGTAAAATATAATTTTATGAATCAATACGTTTGGAAGACTATACTACTATAAAAAAAGTTTTTTTATAATGTTAGTAAAATGACCAGTAAATGATTAGTAAAAAATGCCCACAGAGGTAAAAGAGCAGCCTAAAGTTGTTGTGGACTGGATCGGCTAAGATTAAGCCTGCACATCACAGATTCATTCAGACCTGGCAGGAATTTCTTGGGGTATCAACCACTGTATCCTCTCGGTTCAAATATATTTATATAAGATCTGTTCAGGTTAGCTCAGAATCATCAAGGAGGAGTATTTTCTCTAAGGGCGGAAAGGAACTGAAGGCAAAGACAGCCAAAGTAGTCACAATAAAAGCTGAAGATAAAAATGCATGTTCAAGAGTGGCTCCCTCCAACGCTCTCTACTGTTTTCATCAAAGGTAATCTTACCACGTTCATTCTGAATGTCATAGGTTTTTTCTTGTACTCCTTATTTCGTTCTCTTTACCCACTTGGGAATATCTTCTTATTTCCTTCAAAACCATTCTGTATTCTTTCTGCTTCTTTTAATCTCATTTTCACCTGATTCTTCTTTGCTACTTTATTTGCATGGATATGTTTCGCTTTATATATCTCCCAGACCTTCTTACGTTATGTTAAGTTCTTCACAGACCCGCTTAAATGGCTGCATAGTATAAGGCGATACTCTCGCAATAGACTAGACCTCCGAAGTTGGGGCGCTCGGGGTTCGATTCAAGTTAGGTGTACACACGGCGTTTTTTACTAAATGGTTTTCCACTCTTGCTCCACACAAATAGGTTACACTTTCTCTAAATTCAACCTTCATAATTCCTAACATATTAGTGTGACTACTACATAGGCGTATAACCCGAACGGGTAGTTAGACGCGGTGATAAAAAAACTCTTCACAATAATCATTCTTCTGTACACTTCTTTCTTTTCTCTCAAAGCTTCTTTCCCCTGTTCATTTCACCATGCAAATCTTTTTAAGTTCCCCACCACCACAACTCCACACATATCTTTCGCGCACTCAGCTTCGGCTTCTTTTATTCTGTTCTAAGCATTTTCTATATCATTAACATTTATTTCAACATTCCCTTCATGTTTTTTTAAAGATAATTTTTACCCAACAATCCTTCATATTGCACTCTCAACCTTTTATCCTGGAATGTTTCCTCTTTTCCTCTTACTCGCTTAATAAACTACTGATATCACTAAGAAGTGATCCGTTTAGCATTCAACTCTAGGCACAGTCCCAGTTTTCTGTAATAAACTTCTAGGACGCTCATCATAAACCACAAAATATATCATAATTCTCAAATCGCCACTTGGTTATGTATAAAATTGATTAGATTTGTGCTTAAACTATATGTTCGGTTCAGATAAACTATTTTTCTAAACACAGATTCACTACCTCATTACCATTCTCGTTTGCTCTGTCATCACCATACCTTCCCAACACTCTGACTTTTTTTTTTACCTACTCATCCATTCATATCTTATAACAAGATCATTCTTTCACCCAGTTCACATACATTCAAGACTTCATTGAATTAATCCAAAAACTCCTCTCTCAAATTCTCATCTTTCCTCTCTACCGGAGCATAACCAGCAACTAAAACATAATCCTACGAATTCCTATTTTCATACGTACCCATAGAAGTTTATATGACACCAACTCATACCTTCGCACAAAGAGTATAGCTGTTGAGCTTAGGATAAGGCCTACCGCCTCACTTCCCCTTTACCCATTCATTCACACCGGACCACAGTGTCAGGCTACCATAATTCGTCATCAAAACATCTTTCCCATTTCACTTGGTCAAATACACACCAAATATAGATTCTTTTACCAATTACTTCCTATATCAGCTTATTCTATTTACCACACATTCCTCTCACATTCCACGCTCCAATTGTCCATGTTATAGCCAGCTTGTCAACAGACGGGCCCTTAAGTTTTAACCTCAGCTGCCCATCATAGCTTCAGTCGTCCAAGGCTAATACCCCACAGTATATTTTAGTAACTATCTTAACCGCACCTATGACAGCATTCGCTGTTTACGGTAAAGATGTACCTATTGGAGTTGGTACATTTTATCAAGTACATCCATTGATCATTCTTACCCTGAGCACGCTTGCACTGTTCCTGCAAACCAGTATGCCTATTATAGAGACTGCCTTGCCAACCAGTATACCGTTCCTCGTGTCACTACCAACAGGTGTTAAGATGGTGCACCGACACACCAGGGCAGATGTACGTATACAATTACAACTTGAAATGTATATTTTGAAACAATGGGTCATTTTCTAATGTTCTAAATGTATCCATAAAATATATTTAATTGAAATCATTTCCCTCAGACATTTTTTCAAAACAAAGATATTTAGTTTTACTTTTGTTTTAAATACAGTTACTTGACTGTTCAAATTTCTAATTTAAGGCTACTAGTACCCCTTGTGTGCATGTGTCTATAATTCAACATCGCTGAAAGCCATATTGTATTTTCCACTACCGGCTGGATAGGCCTGTCATAGCTTCATATGCCTTCTAATCTAACTTAATACGAGGACTGACACAACATCCAGTCCCCGGTCGTTAATTCATCACTGTGAACGGGTATACCCAAATTTCCGCAATGATAAATTTTACGGCTGTGCCGGGAATCAACCCCGTGACCCTTGGCTCAGTAGACTAGACAGACCCACTAACGGATGAATTAAAGTGTCAGATTTCAATGAAGACTAGCCTGACGAAATAATTTAATTCTAGGCGTGGTACCTGTAAAAGTATTTATAGGACCCAGAGTTTTCAAACAAGATTATTTGGAGGGGTGAGACTACATTTAACTTAAACTACATAACTAATGGTCTAAATTGCCGCTACTAGGTAACGGAGAGCCCGTATGCTATGGAGATACACTATGTAAACTTACTAGGGGTTGAAGTGTGGTGTGGATTGTCAGCTTTGAGCCTAATTAATTTGACCATTTTCTTTTTTTGACAACACTGTAACTGGTGGCGTTTATTTGAACTTGTTGCAGGATTCCGTCTTGCTACGTATTCGTGAAACGTTTGGCGATGAGAAGGATTTCCAACAAGATGGAGCACCTCCCCACTACCAGCGTGATGTAAGGGTCTATATTGTTAAAATTTGCCTAACAGATAGATTGGGCGAAGAGGTAGCATTGAATACCTCTCGTTCATAAGACCTCAAGCCATTTGACTTTTTACTATGGGGATACCTTAAATATAATGTTTATCACGCGAATCCTGCGACAATCGATGAGATGAAAGTTACCATCAAAATAAGACGCGCTCATATCCCAAATGAACCGTTTCATGGTGTTTGCAACTTGGTAGAACGATTTTTTGATCAGTTATGGGCCATAGCTGCTTCTAGTTTGAACAGAGACGATATACCATAGTAATTACAGATGTTATTCTTGCATTTAAATTATAAATCTTGTATTACCTTGATTGAAAACTGTATTAATAAATATATTCAATGTGTATAATTCTTTTTAGACAACCTGTACATTGTATAAAATTCAAATTACAAATATTACATTTACAATGACTACCAGAGTGTAATGTAATTTTAATTTGTCAATAACTCTATTGGTATTTTTACAGTGAGCACTTTTCAAAGTTACATTCCCCCCCCCCCCCCCCCT